>JASVEL010004974.1:0-98290 GCA_032618575.1 Nicotiana noctiflora | reverse complement strand
GACGTTGAAAGGCCGTGATTGAAAACTGATTTTTTTTTATTTTTAGCAAAACAAAGTTGTTTTCTTATTTAAATCACCTTAATAAATGTGCAGGATGAGCACGAATCAGAATAAATCATTTTCAATCTTTAGTGAGGTCCCTCAGCAGCTCCGTATATGGTGGAACGATTTGGAAGACAGTAGCAAAAAGGTTGTAGGGAGAATTTTGGGAGGTTTGGTTGATCTATTGAATATCGAGCCAAGGGAGGACATCATCAAGGCACTGGTATCTTTCTGGGATCCGACCCGCAATGTGTTCCGTTTTGTTGACTTTGAATTGACGCCCACATTAGAGGAAATTGCGGGCTATGCGGGACTTAATGGGAAATTAAGAGGGCAATACCTGCTCTCACCAAGACCGGTATCTCCACATGGGTTTCTGGATTTGCTGAGCATTAGTCGAAAGGTGAAAAATGATGATCTGTTGAAAGGGTATTGCGATCTTCAATTCTTATATCAACGGTACGGCACTCCTCGGGGTTTTGAAGAGTCAAACCTTGGACTGACTCACGCAGGGAATAGAACCAAGTGGGAGGCCAGACGAATTCTAGCATTCCTAACGACATTCTTGGGGGTTGTGATTTGTCCGCGCGAAGATAAGAAAATAGAGATAAGTCTGGTAGGAATAGCCGATGTTGCAATCAAAAAGGCTACCGGCACGGTGGTCCCTTTGGTTTTGTCCGAAATCTATCGAGCCTTGACTGTATGCCGAGAAGGGGGCAATTTCTTCCAAGGTTGCAATCTGTTACTTCAACTGTGGATGCAAGAACACCTCCATCACCGAACACAATACATGAATCATGGGTTGACCGGGAAAAACTGTATCAGGGGTTTCGAAGAACGGATGATGGGTGCTGTATTCCCTGAAGGCGTCGAGGCATGGCTTGCACGACTGAGCTCAATAGAAGCCGATCAGATTGAATGGGCATTCGGGTGGTTACCCGATACTGAAGTAATATATATGGCAGCCGAGGAGTGTTATATCCTTCTGATGGGAATCCGCAGTGTCCAACCATATGTCCCTCACCGTGTATTACGTCAACTAGGAAGGTTTCAAGTTATTCCTACCGATCAAGACCTAAGGAAATACGCCATTGAGTTGAGCCCGGGAGTTGTCTTCCCCGAAGAGAAGGTTAGAAGGCTGTGGCACGAGTGTCGGTTCCTTGAGCCTAAAACCATGGTCCGGGAATTAGCCAAGGGAGAGGTGGATCCAAAGTACAACGTGTGGTTCGGGAAAAGATTTCAGATTCGTCGAAAATGTTCTAAAAGAGCCCATGTCCAACAGTTCACGGAAGATTCACGGGAACAATGGGATTGGTTAGCAAAGGAGGAGGGATACAGGGCGAAGATTGGCAGGATAGAACAGCAGGTCCGGGACCTCCAATTCGAGAAGAACATGCAAGCTGCCACCGACGAAGGAGACAAAAAGAAGTTGGCACAAGAAAATGACTTCTTGAGAGCTCAAATCCAGCAAATGAAAAGAGATGCTGACAGACAGTCGAGGAGTCGGGCCGACGAAAAATTGATAAAGGGTTTGAGAAGCCAAGTCACCGACGTCCAAAGAGAATTGGACGAGTCAAAAGCCCAAATAACGAGGATCCGTGCTAGCTGGAAAAAGGAGGCACATCAACATGCACTTCACCTAAAGCGGGTGGAAGAAGATTACACCGATATCATCACTAACCCGAGGGAAGCAAATGTTGTCCTTAGGGAGCGGGTTTTCAAGCAAGCCCAAGATGCCAGGAGCAGACCTCGACCGCTGCCACAATTTGATGGCCCGACTACAAGGACAAGTGGATAGGCTCCTAGATCAAGTCACCAACAATGCCCAAAGATTGGGAGCGAAAAACCAGCAAATAGAGCGGCTACTCGGAGAAAGGGACATGATCAAGGATAGAATTGGAGAAATCGGGCACTATGTCACCACGAAGTGCCTAGCTTGTGAACGAATGCCTCGCGCCGACCTTTTCGCTTCAATTATGGGTTATGTTCACCGGATCATGGAAGAGTTGAGGGAACTACACAAGGACCTCACACCAAGGCCCGCGGCAAGGCCGAATGATGCCTCGCGGGCCCCCAGGAGTTTTAGGGCATTAGATTTTTGATTGAAAATGTATTTTGAAATGTTGAGTCAAGCTAGTTGGCATTTTTATCTTTATTTTCCCAAGTCAAGCATTTTTCTTTTGTTTTGATGATTTTGTAAGACGTGTTTTGTAACTACACGGTTTTATTTGATATAAAAGTTACTGAATTTTGCCACAATCTTGTTACCAGAACTACGCTCGGTCTGATTCACGCGGGGTCGTGATACGTAGGCAATCCACATAAGATTCGACCACCACTAAAAAGAAAGAAAAAGAATCCAAAGGTTAAATAATAATAAGGCTTGCAAAGATAGTCGAAAGAAAAAAAAAAAAAAAAAAAAAAAAAAAGAAAAAGAAAAAGAAAAAGGGCCGGAATGACGCATGTTAAAGAGTACACGTAGAAAGGGTTATTTGGTTAGGTGCATTGCATCCAACGTGCTATAACATATCCGTCAAACTCGGTGAACTAACAAGTTTGTTGCGTATTCCAGAAAGTTTAGCAGTTGGTTTGACAGAATATCCTGGCTAGCCATCACTACCGTACTAGATCCAAAGGACCAGTTACAGTAAGCATGTCGAGTTCTGGCAAGAGTCTCGAGGAAGAAAAGTCCGAGCTACAAATCATGAAGGAAGAAGTAGACCGGTTAAAACAACAGATAACAGAGATGCACCTGGCCTGGGCCAGGGAACAGTCTTCACCAAACCGCCCTACTCTCGCCTCAGGCTCCGGAACATCCGCCCATCGATCCTTCGACAAGCGCCCCGATCTATCCGTACTTTCAGGGGGAAAACCCATATGCCACCCACATTCCACCGACCAAACCAAATCCTCCTCCAGCCACCCCTGTTTTTGTGGCACCTCCACCTGCTCCTCTGCAAAGGGCCGGCCAGCGAGCCATATGTTCAGATCCATGACAACTCTTACTATCCTCCAGAGCCTACCTTCAGGGCTCCTGAACCACAATCACATACACCCCACTGGGATAATCCGGCAGAACCGGAAAAACACTTCCAAAGTTCGGAACACGAGGAAGTTGTCAGAAAAGTCAAAAGCCTGGAGCAGTCCTTCAGGAACATGCACGGTTTAGGCAACCAGGTCAGCGTCGCCTATAAGGATCTGTGTCCATTTCCGGACGTCCAGTTGCCAGCAGGATTTAAAATGCCCAAATTCGACTTATACGAGGGGCATGGTGACCCAGTGGCCCACCTGCGGGGGTTTTGCAGTAAAATGAGAGGGGCCGGAGGACGGGACGAGCTTCTGATAGCCTACTTCGGCCAGAGTCCGGGAGGATCGGCGTTGGAGTGGTACACTAGACAGGATCCCAGTAGATGGTTTACGTGGGATGATTTGGCTCAAGCTTTTATCGGCCAGTTCCAGTACAATCTTGAGATAATCCCCGACCGCCTATCATTGCTAAAATTAGAGAAGAAGCTTGCTGAAAGCTTCAGGGAATTTGGTTTCCGATGGAGGGAACAGGCGGCCAGGGTAGATCCGCCGATGAGAGAGAGCGAGATGGTGGACTACTTCTTGCGGACATTAGAGCCCACCTACTTCGGACATCTGGTAACGTCCGTAGGCAAATCATTCACTGAGGTGATAAAAATGGGGGGTATGATCGAGGAGGGTTTGAAGGCCAACAAGATCATGAGTTACTCAGCACTGAAAGCCACCACTCAGGCTATCCAAAGCGGTACTGGAGGAGTACTGGGGAAGAAGAGGAGAGAGGAAGTGGCGGCCGTCGAGTCCGTGGCATGGTTCAAAAATAGAGGCCCCGCACCACAATATAGCCCACCCCAACCTCACCACCAAAATTACTCTCACAACCCATATAGCCACCCACAACATTACTACCCCGCACCTGATCCCCATTTTACTGTCCACCATGCACAGTCCTATTCCGCACCTCCCGCTCATGCACCATGGCGTGCGCCAAACCCCCAGAATAATCATCCACCCCCAAGAGCTTACAGAAACCCCTCGGGCGCGAGTTTCCGTCCGAACCAGGCATTCAGGGGCGACAGGGCGCCGAGGCCAAAGACTTTCACTCCCTTAGGAGAGTCTTACACTAGTCTGTTCCACCGGTTAAAGCAGGTAGGGTTGCTGAATCCGGTTGAAGCTAAGCTGCCAAACCCTCTTCCGAAGAACCTGGACCATTCAGTAAATTGTGCCTACTGCTCGGGATGTCCGGGACACGATACAGAAAAGTGTTGGAGGCTGAAGACGGCCATCCAGGAGCTCATTGACACCCGCAGGATCGAGGTCCAGACTCCAACAGAGCCCAACATCAACCAAAACCCGCTCCCAGCTCATCATGAGACCAATATGATCGAGTTGGTACGGGCGGAGGAAGGAAAGGAGAAAGCCTCTCGGACTGTAATGATGATTAAGTCTAGCGGGGCAGGAACGAGAAAAGGGCCAAGCTTTGATGAGTCGCCCAGTTGCAAGAAGGACATGCCAGGAGAGTCGGAAGCAGGAAAGGAAAGTGTGAACGAAGTACCGGTGAGGCCGGGGGAAGCCAAGATAGTTGTACCAGGGGCAGCAATCAAGCCCATCTTGACAGTAGCAGGCGTTCGAATGGATCCTTTCATCATCCAACCAACAATACAGTTTCCAATAACTGATAGCCGGGCTGTTCCATGGAATTATGCTCGGATTACAACGACCTACAAAGGAAAGGAAGTGAAAGAGGAAGTTTGTGAAGCCCAAGGGTTGACCCGCTCGGGGAGATGTTTTGCCCCTGCGGAATTGAGGAAGACCACTCCGGCGGTATTGAAAAAGCCGGTCACTGATGAAGAAGCAGAAGAATTCTTGAAAAAGATGAAGCTGCACGACTACTCCGTCTTAGAGCAGTTGAAGAAGACTCCGGCGCAAATATCATTGCTATCCTTGCTGATACATTCGGAAGAACATCGGCAAGCATTGATGAAAGTCCTGAATGAGGCACATGTACCGGATAAAATCTCAGTGAGCCATTTGGAGAAGATCACTAATAGGATCTTCGAAGCAAATCGGATCACCTTCACCGATGACGAGTTGCCTGAGGAAGGCACTGAGCATAACAGGGCTTTGTATCTTACGGTGAAGTGTGAAGAGGCGGTGGTTACCAAAGTCTTGGTTGATAATGGGTCAAGTGCTAACATTTGCCCTCTCTCTACACTGGGCAAACTAAAAGTAGACATCGGCAGGGTACGCGAGAACAGGGTATGTGTTCGAGGGTTCGACGGAGGAGGTAAAGCGTCGGTTGGTGACATAGTGCTAGTCTTGACAATTGGGCCAGTGGAGTTCACCATGGAATTCCAAGTGCTGGACATGGTGGTGTCATATAACCTCCTAATAGGGCGACCATGGATTCATGCCGCAAGAGCAGTTCCATCCAGCTTACACCAGCTCGTCAAGTTTGAATGGGACCAGCAGGAGATCGTCGTCCATGGAGAGAACGATCCACAATCAGGCACCATCATTCCCTTTGTTGAAACAGAAGAAGATGTTGGGCCGTGGGTGTATCAGGTCTGCGATGTGGTGTCCGCCCATCGAGTTCCGGAAGGGGAATGTATTCCCGGCGATAGAACAATTACTGCGGATGTCATGGTGGCGCATGAAATGTTGCGACATGGTTTCGTACCCGGTAAAGGGCTAGGTGCATCTCTGCAAGGAATTATACAACCGGTATCAGTGGTCGAAAACTTGGGAACCTTCGGCTTGGGATTCCAGCCAACCTCAGAGGACATCCGGCGAGCAAAGAAGAGTAAGCAAAAGACATGGGTGCTCTCGAAACCTGTTCCACGCCTTTCCCAATCTTTTATCAGGTCCGGAGAAAGAGGATATCCCGCGACAAAGATTCCCGGTCCTACGATCAGGCCAGATGAAGAGTTCTTCAGGAAGTTCGAGGACCTATTCACAGATGTATGTATGCTCGAGGACGGTGAAGGATCTAGTCACGCCGAGATACAATTTGTGGGACCAAAGGCAAAGCTGAATAACTGGAAGGCTACTCCTCTCCCTGTCCGGAAGGAGTCTTGGTAGTTTGTCTTGGATTGTTTTTCTTTCGAAGTTTTGTATTGGGGGTTTGTCCCCGGAGTAAAATCCCGTTTGTTTTGTTTATTTTTGATTTAAGTTTGCAGTTTGTTTTCCCTTTGTACAATTCCCATCAATGAAATTTGGTTCCTTCGTGTCTAATTTTGTTTATCTTTTCTTCTTTTTACTTTTCTAAACAGCCTTCTTGCGACTGATCTTAATGATATGGCGTGCTTAAAGGTTAATCAACCCAGTCTAGAAAGTCAATCGGGTTTGGAAATAATAACACATGAAATAAGAAGTGACGAGAGTGAGTCAGAGTACGGCGATGATGAAGCCGTGGAAGAAATCGGTGAAGAATTAAGTCACTTCGAGGAAAAGCCCAAACCGAACTTAAATGATACCGAGGCCGTTAATCTAGGGAATGCTGATGACGTCAAAGAAACCCGGATAAGTGTCCATATTGAACCCAGTCTGAGAGAGGAACTGATCAAAACACTCATGGAGTTTAAAGACATTTTCGCATGGTCGTACGACGACATGCCAGGACTCAGCACTGATCTAGTGGTTCATAGATTACCCACTGATCCGGCATATCCTCCCGTCAAGCAAAAGCCGCGGAAATTCAAGACGGAGATGAGTGTGAAGATTAAGGAGGAGGTAACCAAGCAGTTGCAGGCGAAAGTCATTCGTGTCACTCGATACCCTGAATGGTTGGCTAACGTAGTGCCGGTGCCAAAGAAAGACGGAAAGATCGGGGTATGCGTGGACTATCGCAATCTCAACAAGGCAAGTCCTAAGGATAATTTCCCACTTCCCAATATCCATATCCTGATTGATAATTGTGCCGGACGCGAAATCGGATCCTTTGTGGACTGTTATGCGGGATATCATCAGATTTTGATGGACGAAGAGGACGCAGAAAAGACGGCTTTTATCACGCCATGGGGGACTTATTGCTACCGAGTGATGCCGTTTGGTTTGAAGAATGCAGGAGCAACATATATGAGGGCAATGACTACGGTATTCCATGACATGATGCACAAGGAAATTGAGGTGTACGTGGATGATGTGATCGTGAAATCTAGGCGTCAAGAAGACCATGTTGCCGACCTCGGGAAGTTCTTTCAAAGACTTCGAAGGTACGACATCAAGCTCAATCCGGCCAAATGCGCATTCGGAGTTCCATCAGGAAAGTTGCTAGGATTCATCGTCAGCCGACGGGGCATTGAGTTGGACCCCTCCAAAATCAAGTCCATTCGGGAGTTACCCCCGCCGAAGAATAAAACAGAGGTAATGAGTCTGTTGGGAAGGTTGAATTACATCAGTAGGTTTATTGCCCAGCTTACGGCAACTTGTGAACCCATATTCCGCCTATTGAAGAAAGACGCCGCAATAGAATGGACGGCAGAATGTCAGGAAGCGTTTGACCGGATCAAAGGGTATCTGTCAAATCCACCCGTACTAGTTCCGCCTGAGCCAGGTAGACCCCTGATTCTTTATCTGACGGTCTTGGAGAATTCGTTTGGCTGCGTACTGGGGCAGCATGATCTTACTGGCAGGAAGGAACGGGCCATTTATTACCTCAGTAAGAAGTTTACAGTCCACGAGGTCAAGTACACTCATCTGGAAAAGACATGTTGCGCCCTAACGTGGGTAGCCCAAAAGCTGAAACACTACTTGTCTTCTTACACCACGTACCTCATTTCGCGGTTGGATCCGTTGAAGTATATTTTCCGGAAACCCATGCCTACAGGGAGGTTAGCAAAATGGCAAATATTACTTACGGAGTTCGACATCATATATGTGACAAGGACGGCTATGAAAGCTCAAGCCCTGGCCGATCACTTAGCTGAAAATCCCGTTGATGACGAATACGAACCTTTGAGGACGTATTTTCCAGATGAGGAGGTGTTGCAAATTGAGGGGTTAGAACCAACCAAGGATCCAGGGTGGAAGCTCTTCTTTGACGGAGCAGCGAACGCAAAAGGAGTCGGAGTAGGGCTGTGCTCATATCTGAAACAGGACATCATTATCCTGTTACTGCTCAACTGCGTTTTAACTGTACCAATAACATGGCCGAGTACGAGGCATGTATCTTGGGGTTGCGATTAGCGGTGGACATGGATGTACGGGACGTCTTGGTCTTGGGAGACTCGGACCTTCTAGTACATCAGATTCAGGGAGAATGGGAAACCAGAGATTTAAAGCTTATCCCATATCGTCAGTGTTTGCATGATTTGACCAAACGCTTTCGATCGGTAGAATTCAGGCACATCCCAAGGATGCATAATGAGATTGCCGACGCGTTGGCTACTTTAGCGTCAATGCTACATCACCCGGACAAGGTTCGTGTCGATCCGTTACATATCCATGTCCGGGATCAACATGCGTATTGTAATGTGATAGAGGAAGAGGTGGATGGTGAGCCCTGGTTTCATGATGTCAAGGAATACCTCAGGTTAGGAGTATACCCAGAGCAAGCAACTGGAGATCAAAAGCGAGCTATTCGGCGGTTGGCGAACGGATTTTTCCTTAGTGGAGGGGTGCTATACAAAAGGACCCCGGATTTGGGATTGTTGAGATGTATAGATGCAAGTCAAGCCACAACAGTGATGACGGATATACACTCGGGAGTTTGCGGACCACACATGAGCGGATACGTATTGGCAAAGAAGATTCTTCGAGCAGGATACTATTGGCTCGCTATGGAGCGGGATTGTATAAGTTTCGTGCGAAGATGCCATCAGTGTCAGATACACGGAGATTTGATTCATTCTCCGCCGACTGAATTGCATACAATGTCGGCACCATGGCCGTTTGTCGCATGGGGTATGGATGTTATTGGACCTATTGAGCCTGCGGCTTCCAATGGTCACAGGTTCATTCTGGTAACGATTGATTATTTTACCAAATGGGTGGAGGCCAAAACATTCAAATCAGTGACCAAGAAGGCGGTAGTGGACTTCGTACACTCCCACATCATCTGCAGGTTTGGAATTCCAAAGATGATCATTACGGATAACGGTGCAAATCTTAACAGTGGATTGATGAAAGAGGTATGTCAACAGTTCAAGATTACACACCGAAATTCCACACCGTATCGCCCAAAAGCAAACGGTGCGGTCGAGGCAACAAACAAGAACATAAAGAAGATATTGAGGAAGATGATAGAAGGGTCTAGGCAGTGGCATGAAAAGTTGCCATTTGCGCTGTTGGGTTATCGCACTACCGTCCGGACTTCGGTAGGTGCAACTCCTTACTTGTTGGTATACGGGACTGAAGCAGTAATACCCGCAGAAGTCGAAATCCCATCCCTCCGAATTGTCGCTGAAGCCGAGATTGATGACGACGAGTGGGTCAAAACCCGATTAGAGCAATTGAGCTTGATCGATGAAAAGAGATTGACAGCAGTATGTCACGGCCAATTGTATCAAAAGAGAATGGCGAGAGCATATAACAAGAAGGTACGTCCCGGGAGATTTGAAGTGGGACAGCATGTGCTGAAGAGAGTTCTACCACATCAGGCCGAGGCGAAAGGCAAGTTCGCTCCAAATTGGCAGGGACCTTTTGTGGTGACTAGAGTATTATCCAACGGCGCTCTATGTCTGACTGACGTCGAGGGAAGATGCACCGATATGGCTATCAATTCTGATGCAGTTAAGAGATATTATGTGTAATTCTTTAACGCATTTGTCAACGCTTGGTTTCGTTTGTGTGTATTTGGCATTTTTCGGAGAATGAAATGACAGAGGCAATTTTTCTACTACCCAAACACTTTAACCTTTGTTTCCCCATTTGAGCCTTAATTGTTCTTTCATATACCCTCTTTCGGAATCATCAAGGAAGATGTGTAACAGAATAGAAAAGAAACAAAAAGTAATACAAGAAAAAGTGAACTACGTTCGACCTGATTCCTCAAGAAGGATACGTAGGCGCCACACGGCTCGGTCATAATAAAACAAAAAAAAAAAAAAAAAAAAAAAAAAAAAAAAAAAAAATCCCCCAAGCAACAAAACTGGGGCAGAAGTCATTGTTTTCGTTGGAAAGATAGTGTGGATTCCGAAAGTTGTAACAAGCTAACCGTTGAGGCTAAACCCCTTTCTTCGGCCTCACGCGCAGAAACCATATCAAGAACCAGAAAGACCTCTCGATCAGTATTTGAAAAGTGCCAAGTCATGTGAATGAAAGCCAAGAGTGACATCCCGACCCTCGATTGAACCCAGGATGCAAGCCGAAAGGGGATAACGCTCTAGAGAGAATCTCAGGGGTGATACCCCGCCGCAAGGAAAGAAAGCACAAATGAGAGAGTCTTAACGGTGAAAACCCTCGCGGGCACCTTAAGGCGAAGGAAGTTGAGAAAAGTAAAATGAGAGAGTCTTAACGGTGAAAACCCTCGCGGGCACCTTAAGGCGAAGGAAGTTGAGAGAAGTAAAATGAGAGAGTCTTACGGTGAAAACCTTTTACGGGCACCTAAGGCGACGGGAGATAGAGAGAAATGAGAGAATCTCACTAGTGAAAACCCTTTGAAGGGCACTTTGAGGTGACAGGACGAGATGGTTACAAGATGTATGCATGAGACAGGGTTTGGACATCCGCTTACCTCTAACAGGACGCGGCATCGGAAAGTGATTGATATGAATAGACTGGGTAGTTTAATCTCAAAGGCGCGGCATAACATTGGATCAGGCACACATTCAGATAAGTTTCCCTATTTTTTGAGTTCAGAAAAGTTTTTCTCTTCTTTTTGTCATTTGCGGTCAGTATTCTTTCCTTTTCTTTCATTTTCGAAAATTGATTTTTCAAAGCTTACTACCAAGTCTCCCAAAGCAGTATATTGAAAGTGAATAGGCATTGGAACAAGGCAATGAGACGGAAGTCGTTACGATAGTGAGATTGGGATGACAGGCCGAGTGGAAGGTTCGCAAGAATTATGGAGTATGATGGACACATGTGGCATGTCCGAAGGATGATTTCACGCAACAGATCACCGGCTAAAAAGAGTCCGACCAAACCAAAGAGTGGAATAAAAGGAAAGATGAGAGTTCGTCCGTGGAAAAAGCATCGTCCCAAGCAAGCATCGACGTCGTCCGCAAAGTTCGAGAGAGGCCAAGCAGATGAAAGAGAATGGCCCCAACAAGAGTGGCACGACCACTCGCGGCTTTTTGAAACTAACAATTTTTCTTTGATTTAAAGCAGGAAAAGAGGGTCCGACGGCAGAAAAGCATACCGACCAGAAGTTTATCACACTGGGGCAGAAAATTTTCTCCTGTTGCGAAAATTTTCTGGAGAGCAAGACTCAGAGGATAAGTGTAGAAAGCAACACAAGACGGGGTGATCTTTGAGCCGGGTATCATCCCCAGCAGTTATTGGAAAAAGAAAAAATGGCTTCGAGATTCCCCCAGCAGTATTACATCCTATAATTTGATCAAGGAAACAAAAGCGTGAGTCCCGGAAAAGGTATGGGAAGAAGGAAGAGAATGAGGGGTGACGGAAACAAAGAATACTTCCTCAGCAGCATCACCCCCCAGCAGGCGAGTAAACAGTTCCAAAAATATCCCCAGCAGCCAGAAGAAAAGTAATACGACCGGGGGAAAGCAATTCCAAGACAGGATAATTCAGAAGAGAAGGTGGTCCGAGAGGTAATGCAGGAACAAGGATAGGGTACAAGAGGCAAAGGAAGGTAATCAAGATAGGATGAAATCGGTGAGTAGTAGTTGAAGTCAGGGAGCCCGCCTGGAGAATGGAGTGGCGATTTAATGTCGAAGTTGTAGTTGAAGTCAGGAAGCCCGCCCGGAGAATGGAGTGGCGATTTAATTTTGAAGTAGTAGTCGAAGTCGGGGAGCCCCCGCCGAGAGAATGGAGTGGCGATTTTATTTTGAAGTAGTAGTTGAAGTCGGGAAGCCCGCCCTGGAGAATGGAGTGGCGATTTTATTTTGAAGTAGTAGTTGAAGTCGTGAAGCCCGCCCGGAGAATGGAGTGGCGATTTAATGTTGAAGTTGTAGCTGAAGTCAGGAAGCCCGCCCGGAGAATGGAGTGGCGATTTTATTTTGAAGTAGTAGTTGAAGTCGGGAAGCCCGCCCGGAGAATGGAGTGGCGATTTAATTTTGGAAGTGGTAATTGAAGTCGGAAGCCCGCCCGGAGAATGGAGTGGCGATTTAATTTTGAAGTAGTTGAAGTCGGGAGCCCGCCCGGAGAATGGAGTGGCGATTTAATTTTGAAGTTATAGTTGAAGTCGGGGAGCCCGCCCGGAGAATGGAGTGGCGATTTAATTTTGAAGTTATAGTTGAAGTCGGGGAGCCCGCCTGGAAGAATGGAGTGGCGATTTAATTTTCGAAGTTATAGTTGAAGTCAGGGAGCCCGCCTGGAGAATGGAGTGGCGATTTAATGTCGAAGTTGTAGTTGAAGTCAGGGAGCCCGCCCGGAGAATGGAGTGGCGATTTAATTTTGAAGTTATAGTTGAAGTCAGGGAGCCCGCCTGGAGAATGGAGTGGCGATTTAATTTTGAAGTTATAGTTGAAGTCGGGGAGCCCGCCTGGAGAATGGAGTGGCGATTTAATTTTGAAGTTATAGTTGAAGTCGGGAAGCCCGCCTGGAGAATGGAGTGGCGATTTAATTTTGAAGTAGTAGTTGAAGTCGGAAGCCCGCCTGGAGAATGGAGTGGCGATTTTAATTTTGAAGTAGTAGTAGTCAGGGAGCCCGCCTGGAGAATGGAGTGGCGATTTAATTTTGAAGTTATAGTTGAAGTCGGGGAGCCCGCCTGGAGAATGGAGTGGCGATTTAATTTTGAAGTTATAGTTGAAGTCGGGGAGCCCGCCCGGAGAATGGAGTGGCGATTTAATTTTGAAGTTATAGTTGAAGTCGGGGAGCCCGCCCGGGAGAATGGAGTGGCGATTTAATGTCGAAGTTGTAGTTGAAGTCAGGAAGCCCGCCCGGAGAATGGAGTGGCGATTTAATTTTGAAGTTGTAGTTGAAGTCAGGAAGCCCGCCTGGAGAATGGAGTGGCGATTTAATTTTGAAGTAGTAGTTGAAGTCAGGGAGCCCGCCTGGAGAATGGAGTGGCGATCTGTTTTAATTTGTTAGAAGAAAGCGGTAGAATGTAACAGAAATCTTCGGCATGAATCCAAGTTCGTCAGGAGAGACGAAGCATCAGAAGGAACGCCAAGTCATACAAGATGGCAAGGAGTGCGACAAGATCAAGTTAAAAAGGATAGATAAGAACTTGTAGTACTGTAACTTAGTCTAGCTTCTTGTTTTTCGTTGCCTAATGCGGTGTAACAAGGAAATCAGCTGAGCAGTGGTAACAGCAGTAACAGCGGCAACGGCAGTAACAGCGAGATCGCAACAGGCATGGTAGGCCCAGCTACCAGAACTTCCCGAACTACATTGACCTGATTCCCTTTTAGCCAGGGATATGTAGGAGACCTTTGAAGCAAGGTTCGGTCAAAACTTTTCCAAAATGCTTCATACGGAGTGTTCGAATAGGCAAAAATCGCTTATATCCGCTCATTTATCTTTGCACGAAAACTCTGCGTGTTTACGCGCAAAGAGGGGCAGTTGTGAGCACGTGATTTTTGCCTTACTCGAGAAGTACTCCCAGAAAATTCAAAAGTAAAAAATAGTTTCGTGTTGGGCATGATTTGTGTGATTTTGTGTTATTTTTATCTTTTGTGTGCACGTTTATTTATTTAAATTAAAAATACAAAAAATATACGCTAGGCTTTGCATTTTCAGTGTTTGATATCGAAGTCATGTGATTCACATTTTTTGAGTGATATGTAATTGTGTGCGTTAATTGTAGTAAAAAATAGCGGTGTTATAGGTTAGTATATGCATATGTGTGTATATATATATATATATGTATATATATACATATATATATACATATATATATATATATATATATACACATACACATATAATATCCGATCTGGGCCAATTTCAATCTAAAAGCCAGGCCCAAACGGATTGCTTCTGATCCAGCCCAAATATCCGTCCAGCTTCAGCCTATGTAACGCTTGATCTGGACCGTTGGATTTTATTATCCAACGGCCCAGATTAATCCGTTAATTCTAATATACATTCAGCCTTTGACTTGACCAAACGGCGCCGTTTGGTTTAAGTGAGAGGATCCTGATCGTTGATCAGGTTTGATCCAACGATCAGGATTTAACTACTCAAAACATATATAAACTCCTCTCCATACCCCGCCCCCCCAAGCCAGACCCCCCCTCTCCTTCTTCTCCCTCAGAGCTCTCAAACACCCGGTGTAACGCCGCCCTCCTCCGCCTGCCGGAAATCGCCTCACGGCGGTTCCGGTAGGCCAATCAAACCCAAACCAACGCCAAAACCTTCCCCTTACCTCCCCCATCACGATCCCGGCCTCCATTAACCTCGAATCTTGCCGGAGCTCCTCGAATCTTCATTTGAAGATTCGAGTCAAACTCGAACCTATGCCAAATTACCCCAAATTCACACCACGGTCTCCCCACACCTCCCTCGTACCCCCGCCGGCATTGGTTTGCTTCGAATCTAACCAAAAATACAAAAGCCCCAAATCCGAGCCCAAGAACCCTAATTTTGGAGAAACCCAATTCGAGCCGGTTCAGCCGCAATTGAAGTCCAAGGGACTTTAGTCCAGGTGTTCTCAATCGAGAACATCTCGATTAAAGCCCGTTTGGCTTCAATAATTCCACATTTTGTTCAAAGCTTGGGTCGGCAGTTTTCTTTGAGGTATTCATTCCTTCTTTGTTTGTTTTAATTCGATTGTGTGAATATGTGTATTTGTTTTATTCATTGTTTCAATTCTCATCTAGCATGCTTCTAATTTTTCATAACAGTCGACCTGTCATCCTCCTTTGAGGCCTTTTATTTGGCCAATTCCTCTATTTTTAGTAGTTAGAATGAATCATGAGTCCAATGTGATTAAAGTCGTCAAATAGTTCGTAACATTAATCCCTTGAATCTGCCTGATGCAATTCACTGGTATAGGGTTGGTTACTGTTTGATTCAGATTAAAGGGATAATTGGGTGTAGTTAATAGTATAATTGTTTAATCACACACCCATACAAAGGGTTAGTGGAACTGAGCACAGCAGGGTATCCACTGAACACTGCCAAGCTTATTGTTTAAGGCTTGAGTCCATCTTTGGACAGTAGTTAGTGGGGTGTGCAGGGAATATGATGGGTTGGGAAGCCAGGGTAGGGGGTAACCTTAGGGGCAGGTGTTCTGGAGGGGCTGTAGCTATAAATATAGCATCAATATAGACATTGATGGGGATACAGACATACACTTGAGAGGAGACAGACTTGAGAGCATCTGTGATAAGCAAAATACCTGGAGATATACATTGATAGACATACATTCATAGATACATTGATAGGCATACATACACACACATTAGAGAGAACACTGGAGAGCAATAGTTGGAGAAAAGATAGGATCAGAGATACTTTTGATATACACATACAAAGTCATTGTTTCATTGATTCTTGGCTACTGTCTCGTGTGCTTTGATTCGATAGTTGAGTGCTTTTTGGTCATTTGTGTGTTGTTGTTGTGGCTGTGTTGCTGCTTGGTCCAGACAGTGCTGGTTCTTCTATTGTTTGGGTATTGCTGCCAGTTCAGTGCTAGTGTATTAGTGGCTGGTCTGTTAGTTTTGCTGCCTGGGGTTTGGTCTGTTTGGGTTGCTGCCTTGGTCGCTTGGTTGTTGCTTGGTTTGGTTATTGCTGCTGGTTCATTATTTTGTTGGCTGGTTGGTCCGTTTGGTTGCTGCACTGGTTTGGTTGTTGTTGTTGTTACACTGTTGTGTTGCTGTTGGTCAGTGGTTTATTGCCTTGGTCGTTTGGTTGCTGCACTGATTTGTTTGTTACTACCTGGGCATTGTGGTTGCTGGTTCAGCATGGTTGAGGTTGGTTTATAGTTTGCTACTTGTGTATTTAGTTGAGTGGTTCACTGGTTGTTGTTACTATTGGTTTACCGTTGGTCGTTATTGGCCTTTGATTGCTGCTGCACCTGTTACTGTTCTTGTTGCGGTTGCTGCATTGCCATTGCTCACTCTTCCTTGTTATTCCGCATTCCAGGTACACATCTCTGTTATTGTAATTCCTTGGTTCAAAAAAAAGTGAAGCCTGAAGTTCATGTTTGAAGTCTGTTGAATCATGTAGTCGTCCAAAGTCTATGTTTGATTATGTTCTGTTACTGTCTAATTAAATCTGTATTGCTAGTTTCGTTATGGAAAAGCGTAGCTAGGCCAAAGATACATTGTCATTAGATAAGCATGTAAACCTGAATTAGTCTTCGTATCTCTATTTAATCTTCCCTACTCATGTGTGTAATCTCCAAACCTGTTAAATGATAGACCTTATGTCACAAGCAAGATTAGCTAGAGAGTTGTTACTCAACGGAATGACGTAATTAGATTAAAAAGAGTCGGGGGTGCATTTCATGTGACCCGACCCCAATTTCGGGCAAGAGTAAACAAAGCATGTTAAGAACTACAGGCGCATTTCATGTGATGTGGTTCGTAGCAAGTTTTAAGTAATTTGGGATCAACTCTTAAGTAAGATACAGTGAGATGTAGTTCGCTTTAGATTTGAATCAAAGGTATGCCTCGCCCGATAGTTACACTAATCACATAGCCGTCATAAATGTACATATAAATACTTAGGTTTCGGGATGCGTCGCTTCTTAACGAATATCACGCCTTTCTCAACAATGTAAATAAGTAGTCGAGCCGGGCATATATTTTAGTTTTACCTTTTAAATACGGGTGTGCATTTCATGTGACCCGAATCCAAACCCCGAAATGTTGAATAAGAATATGTTGAGGATCCGGGTGCATTTCATGTGACGTGATTCGAAAGCATATTTTTAAGCAACTTTCTCTTTCGTAAATCACAACCAATAATAAAAGCGGTAAAAGGGTATTAACTTGCACCAAGTACATAATTGTAAAAAGCAGATAGATAAGCCAAACACGACAGTTGAGCGACCGTGCTAGAACCACGGAATTCGGGAATGCCTAATACCTTCTCCGGGTTAATAGAATTCCTTATCCGGATTTCTGGTTCGCGGACTGTTAAATAGAGTCATTCTTTTCCTCGATTCGGGATTTAACCGGTGACTTGGGACACCATAAAATCTCCCAAGTGGCGACTCTGAAGTAATTAAAATAAATCCCATCTCGATTGTCCTTTAATTGGAAAAACTCTTTGCATCCTTGCGGGTGCGCAAAAAAGAGGTGTGACAACCATGTACATATATCAACCGGCTTGGTAAGAGATAATTATATTCTCTAAAACGATTTTAGTCTATTGGCTATAGTTTTTGAAATAATTTTATAAATTGTGTTGCATAGACCAATTGTAACGACCAAACTGGTCGCTTTGTATTTTAGAATCTCGTTCCGTTAAATAAAATTTTTTGTACTTGCTTTAACTAATTTATGACTTGCGGGGACGAGTGGTTCGAAAGTTGGAAGAATTTTGGGTAAGAACGTGTCCATTTGCTTCTTTAAGTTCTTCTAAAAAGGCCAAGTTTGAATTTGGTCAACTTTCTTGGGAAACAGACCCTGATTTATAATTTGACAATTCCGGAGGGTTCGAGAGAAAATATAGGACTTGGGCGTATGCCCAAAATCGAATTCTGGGGTCCCTAGCCCGAGCAATGAATTTTTTTATGATATTGTTAACTTGAAGTTTTAAAGAATTTAATAAACTAAGTAATTATTGATTTCCTAGGTATCGGGCTCAGATTTTAGTTTTGAAACTTGGTACAAGTCCGAAATATCAATTAAGACTTACCCGTAAAATTTGGTGTCAATCTGAATAGTTTAAGGGTGTTTTGACCCGTTAGAAGGAAATTAAGAACTTGAAATTCAATAATTTGATTCATTTGGTTCTAGGACATGATTCCTAGATTTAACATTGTTTTGAGTGATTTGAGGGTTCTAGTAGATCCGCCTCATGATTTTAGATTTGTCGGTATGTTCGGGCGGGGCACGGGAGCCCCGAGCGTCAAACGAGCAAGGCTCGAGTGAAGTAAGAACTTGGAAAAGAACTGAAGTTTGCTGCTTCTGTCATAACTGCATCTGCGGTTCATGGACCGTAGAAGCGGGAATGCAGATGCGGTTAGGACTCCGCAGAAGCGGCCAAGGCAGTCCTGGGCAAAGACTGCAGAAGCGGTCATGGAACCGCACAGTTCCGCATGTGTGGCACTTCGACCGCAGAAGCGGTCCAGCCCTCTTAGGCCAGAACCGCAGAAGAGACCCAATATCTGTAGAAGCGGACTCCGCAGAAGCGAAAAGCCCACCATATAAGCGAAAATAGCTGGGGTAGAGGGGTTCATTTAATTCGAACCCAAAGCTATTTTTATCATTTTCACTCCATACTTAGGCGATTTTGGTGCTTCCAAAGAGGGAATTTCAATATAACATTGCAAGGTAAGTAATTCCCCCTCATCTTTAGTTCAAATACATAAATATTAGGTAGATTTAACACAAAAAAACTAAGTAAAAATTAAGGGTTAGAGCTAGACCTAGAGTTTTGATAAAACTAAGATTTAATCATATAATTTGTTATGTAATTAACTAGAAATCATATATTAGTGATACATAGGTGATAGAGAACAACTTCCTCTGAAAAATTTCGGAATCCGGGCACGTGGGCCTGGGGTTGGAATTTAGGAAACTTGTGGGAAAGGTTGGGAAATCACTTAAATAGTTAGAATTCAAACTTGTAAACCTTTGTTGACTAGTTCTAACTTTATTTTAATTAGTTTGTGCTTGTTCGGCTACGAATTGAGGGTTTGGGCTGGTTCTTGACATTTAAAGTGCGCTTTGGAGCAAGGTGAGTCTCCTTTCTAATCTTGTGAGAGGGAATTGCCCCCATAGGAATTATAAATGAGTAATTGTTGCTAAATACGGGGGCTACGTACATACTAGGTGACGAGAGTCCGTGCGTAGCTACTATACTGTTAATTGCTTGGGTAGTTTAGGACCCATATCATGCCTAATTGGGGAATATCTCTTATTATAATTACCGATATAATCATTTATGATTTGCTAGAGACTTGAGAAAAATAAAAAGTGAACATATGAACTTGATGAGCCTAGGTAGGATTTTCCATGTATATAAATGAGCCTTTATGTGCCTTCTTGATGTTTTCTTGATAATGGAGGAAAGATACCCTTAGCTCGCGAATGAAATATTATTTTAAATACCCTTCTGCCCAGGCCTATTTCCGCTTCTGCGATAACTAAACCGCTTCTGCGGTTCCTTCTTTTGCGGAAATTGTTTTGCTTCTGCGAAACTTCACTTATTGCCCAGGACCGCTCCTACGGCCCAATCCCGCTTTTGCGAAGATCGCTCCTACAGAAACAACTCCACTTTTTGGACTTCCTCCGAGTAGACAAATTCCGCTCATGCGACTCCCTTTACTGTATCTACGGAACCACTTCTACGGCCCCTTTTCCGCAAATGCGAAAATACCAGATACAAGCTAGACCAGAACTCTCACAACTCCAAAATTCATCCCGATAGCCATCCGAAAATGCCTCTAGGACCTCAACCAAAAGTACCAACACATCTTAAAATATTATTCAAACTTTCTCCAATCATCAAATACCTCAACTAACACCAAAATTATCAAATTACATCAAATTCAAGCATAAGTTCTTCAAAAACTTCCAAAACACGCATTCGATAAAAAACCCAACCAAATCACCTTCGAATAATCTGAAAATTTGCACACACATCCAAAATCACTCAACGAAGCTACAACAACTCTTGGAATTCCATTCCGATCCTCGGATCATAATCTCACCCATCAACTGGAATTCACCAAAATACTAACTTCGCCAATTCAAGCCTAATTCTACACCGGATCTCCAAAATCAATTCCGATCACGCTCCTAAGTCACAAATCATCTCCAGAAGCTAACCGTATCATCGGAAATTACATCCGAGCCCTCTAACTCTTAAGTTAATATCTGGTTGACTTTTCCAACTTAAGCCTTCTTAAAAAAGACTAAATGTCTCATTTTCTACCAAAACCAATCCAAATCAACTATAACACACCAAATACTAATAATGAAATATGAAGAAGCATAAAATGAGGAAACGGTACGGTAACCCATGAAATGACGGGTCAGGTCGTCACAGTCTTCCTTATTAGTAAAATTGTCCTCTAGTGGATTTTGATGATTTTTGTCAAGATTTATTTTTTGTGCCCGGTTCAAGTAACCTTTACTAATGTTGTTTTGGGTTTGTTGTGAGATGGTATTTCCTAAAACCACTTGTCGAGGTCCTGAAATTTTAGGACAATTTGAAACATCTATGGGGTTATTTTTTGTGGGGGACTGGAGAAGAAGAGTGATGAGATTTCAGTTGTTGAACATTTCAAAAACGGTTTTAATAACTTTTGAAATTTTAAGTTTTTGAGGAATAATATACTTACTTGTTGTGACATTGAATAACTTAGCATTAATACCTGATTCTGGATTCCCTGAATGGACAACTTTTGATTTTGTTGGTTGAAATCTCTTGCTTCATGGGGAAGAGACTATTTGTCATCCCTCTTCTAGTGTTTCTGACGGTTGTAGTTGAGATTTATTTGGTTGAACAGTTGGAGTGGAATTTGTTTCTTTTGTTGAAGCTTGTTTCTCATGACAATAGGTGGTTTTATGTCCCAACCGACCACATGTTTTATAAAGATAATTGCCCGCCTGGTAATGGATTTGTTGTCCATGGCTTCTGATGTAGATGAACTTTTTCACGGGTTCTTCCATAGGTAATTCAATGCAAAGTCTTGAATAGAAGATGTACATGCGTATACCTTTAAGAGTCTTCCTATGGCTTCCCCAACCTTTTGTAATATTTGACTATCATAGAATTCCGTAGGTAATTGGGGTAGTCGTACCCAAACGACAGTATGGATTTGTTTAACATTCATTGCTACAAAGTTTGGTTGCCAACGTTGGATTGATAGAAAAAACCATAGATAAACCATCAGCCTTTCTGGAGGATTTGGTTCATGTTCTCTTCATTTTGTAGCGTGACGATGTAGTAGTCATTGCCCAAGTCTATGAGGGGAAAATTTTCATTAAGGGTGTGTTTGGTACGAAGGAAAACATTTTCTGGAAAATGTTTTCCAATTTTCCCATGTTTGGTTGGCTTAAATGTTTTGGAAAACATTTTCCTTATCAATTCATTTTCCTCCAATTGGAGGAAAATATTTTCCTTATCAAAAGAAGGGAAAACATTTTCCAAAGCTCCTTCTCAACAATTTTCACCCTCACCAAAATTATTTTTTACTCTCTAACCAAACATAGAAAATATTTTCCGGAAAATGTTTTCCTCTTCCATGAAAACATTTTCTAGGAAAACATTTTCCATGGAAAACGTTTTCCTTCGTACCAAACACACCCTAAATTTCATTATTCTTAAATGTTTTTGTTTCAATATTTGGCGGAGGATTCTTTTTCCAGGTAATTTTATTATTAAGGAGTATTTTCACGGATGGTAGATTCTTTGCTTATCTTCAGGAGTGAGGGGTACGAAGATGGCCAGTTTTTCATGATCCTCTTTTGAGTGAGGATATGCCTCTTCTTCTTGAATGTCGATAGGGAGTATGAGGGAAGATAGGGGGGGGGGGGTCAATAGAGCTATTAATTCTTCCCTCATTTCCAACTAGCTTTTCTTTAAAGGTGGCCGGAATAGTGTCATTTGGATTTGCTAGGTCTTGTTAGGATCCTTAGTTAATTTACTAGGCATTAAATTGTCCGGTGATTTTGGAAGAATTTTGGTAGTATCTTAAGTTGGAAGGGTTTGAATTCATGGGAGTTTTGAGTATGTTACAAGAATTTGAGAGAGTGTAAGTTAGAGACATGGAAGAGTTTTTCTCTCAAGAAATGAACAATGTTGTTAATTTTGTGACTCTATTGATCTTGTAGAAGTTCTTACATTTGGCATACAATATATTTACTCCGTTCACTTTTTCTTGTCTACTATTTTAAAAATAAATTTTCACTTTTACTTGTCACTACTTTTAGCATATCAAGAGAAGACAATTTCTCTTTTCCTATTATACCCACATTATTAATTACTCATTTCAAATCATTTTCTCAAATCCATTAAAAGTATGCATCAATTAATATGAGTATCATGATAAATAATGCACTTTATTTGTTATTTCTTAAGGGGTATATAAAGCCACCGTGAACAAGTAAAAATGAAGGGAGAGAGCAAGAAATAAGTTTTAACACCTTCTTGCACTTGCATTTAATAAAGTAGATGAATATGATAAGTATCTTGTATATAAATTATTATTAATTAAAGGTCAATTATAAGTATTGTTTCCGTCTCTATTTATACTAGTTACTTTAGCTCGGGCCGAGCCCAAGCGCAATGCAATTCTAAAAATTAAGTCTTGCAAGAATATTTGAAATCAGAAAAATATTACTTATTTTCTTACTTTGAACTTCTATTTTATTTTAAAAAATATGTATTCCTTTAAGTTCTTGAAGTCCAATTGAACCTTAGCATGAGAAATTTTATTTTTTTCTAATTTTTAAAAGTTCCTGAAATTAATTTTTTTTCTAATTTTTATTTGAGAGAATTTAGCAAGTAAAATGTTAGATGTTCAACTTTTAATTTGGTAATTGATCTTTTTGCAACAAATTTGTGCAGAAAAATAAAAATGCAATCACAAATAATTATAAAAAAAAAGGATTTTATGGATAAACATCGCGGGTTACAGCTCTGTTTACCCCTTGATTCTTCCTCATATTTATTCAACATGATTCGAGAGCCTTAGCAGCGTATTTCTCGAACATAAGACTTTAAGCAAGACATATTTGACATATCTTTGATCTCTTAAAGAATATTCCAAGAATTTCATGGAATTTCTGAGATCTCATACTTGAGCTATTTGTTCATATTCTGAGAGTTGATGGAATTGCTGAGAATGAATTTTATTGATAAACATTGCGGGTTACAACTTTGTTTATTTCTTGATTCTTTACGATTTATTCTACGTTATTCGAGAGCCTTAGCGGCGTATTTTTCGAACGTATGACTTTAAGCAAGACATATTTGACATTCTTTGATCTCTTAAAGAATATTCCTAGAATTTCATGCAATTTTTGAGATCTCATATTTGAGATTTTTGTTCATATTTCAAGAGTTTAGAATTGCTGAGACCTTCTTTGAAGGATTTATGTAGCCTTATTTATAGGCATGAATTAGAGTTTGATTGGAGTAGCCACCAAATAATTCTAATAAACTCCTAATATTTCAAGAGTTTGTCTTGAATTTAAGATTTATTATTATCTGTTAAAATTTCAGTGCCTACATATTCTATTGATGAAAAAATTCTTACGCATATTAAAACGAGAGTCCAATTGAGCATTGGCATTTTACTCCTGTTTGACATGTCAACCTTTTTTTTTGTTTGATAGAATTTAGCAACTAAAATATTAGATGTTCAACTTTTAATTTGGTAATTGACTCTACTAATGCAAAATTTTTTATGCGCAATATAGAATGAGATATTTATAGTGTGCTATCGTAAAGATGAGTTGATTAGACTATTTGATATTAAAAAGATGGCAACTATATTTTGTAAAGTTATTGTACACATCAAAAATCATAATAATATTTTGCATATAATGCGGTGATATTGGTGCGAACAAAAATGTAGATATATTTATTTTTATCAAGTAATTTATTCATGTAGATGTTATTGGATAAATCTTTACACATTGTGACATTTGATAAATAAATTTTATTGCAACGTATTCACAAACGTGACATATACGCTCTCTTCCTAAAATATTTACAGCTGTCACACCCCCTTTTTTTACCAAAACAAACTTTTCCCACTAAACCCTCTTAAATAAATAAAAGAATTTAGTAAAAGCTTGAAAAGGGTTTTTCAATTTTGAAAGTGACAAAAATGTGTGTTTAAAAGGAATTAACTCAGAGTCGCCACCTGACAATTGATTTCGGTGTGCCAGGCCACCGTTTTTTAAATGATTAAAACACTTTAGACTTCAAAACTAAGTCTGCACCAGAGATTCGGGTAAGGGGGTTCATTTGACTCGGGGAGAAGGTGTTAGGCATTCCCCAAGTCCCGTGATGGTCACGGTTGCGTACTCAATCAAGTTGGCTTTCAAAACATTCAAATTGAGGTAAAACGCATAGAAATAAAATAAACACACAAGAGATTCGAGGTCGTCCCCACCTAAATAAAAGAAAATGAAAAGAAAAAGAAAAATCCTAAGCTAACCTATACTACGACTTATCCACCATGCTCGTCAGGTCTCTGAAATATTTACATAGTTCTTCGGGGCGTACCCCGGATAATAATATGTACAAATACCTCGGGGCATTCCCCGGATAAATTTGACTAAGGGTACGACCTCTCACCTCGGAGCAAACAAAATCCTAAAGCTCGCCTACCCAAGTGTGGTCGGCCTAAAACATGCTACTAACGTTAAATTGGTAACAAATCTACCTAAATGAGAAATTAAGAACATTAAACAGCTTCTATTTTTGCATCCTTCCACAACTTTTAGATCTAATTGTTATTTTCATTCACTTCTTCCCAAACTGTTCTTTTAAATTCAACAACTGATAGTTTCATTTTTCAATTCAAAGTAAGCATAAGATTTGTATAACTAAACGTGTGATTCCAATTCATTCGCAATCAATTCAAGCAAACATATGAGCGGGCACATTCAAAATCATAGATAACGAGTCACAAAATTGAACCACGAAGCAGATAATTAACACTAGAATGAGTAAAGGATTAAAGTATTGAACCTTATAGCGCGAAACTTTTCGATTAATCGAGAGAGCGCAAGAATAACGCCTCGGACGTATCAAATTGAATTGCAAAAATACAGCAGCAACAGAAATCGAACCGGTACCGCGAGCCAATGGTTAATCTCGAATCGGCAACTCAAAACAGAATCTGATTGCAACAGAAAAATAGTAAACTCGGTGGCTTTCCCCTTCGGCAATTCAGATTGCTTAGGCTTGATAGCAATAGAATCAGCAATTAAGCAGATTTTACTCCAAAATTGGGGCGCGGAAAACCAAATCTTACATTCATCCAAAGATCCCCATGAGATTAATTGATTAGTGGAGGGGCCGTAATTTAAAAAAAAAAAAAAGGTAAAATCTTTCTTTAGTGACTGATTTGAGATTTTTTAGGAAGGGTTGACAAAAATGGACCATGGACCTTTACAGATGATGAAGAAACGAAGCTATGGTGACCAATCAGAAAATGGCTACTAGCTTGGCGTGATAGTTTGTCTCTTTAATGAAGTCTAGTTCTGGCCGCTGGCTTGGAGATGGAGGCTGGCGTTGAGGTTGGTTGCGTCGCGGGTTGTTTGCTGTTGGGACTTGTTGGGGTTGTTGGTGGTGGCTGGTTCACCGGCGGCTATGGTGTATAAAGTAGCAGAGGCGGCTGATTTTTGTTGCGGCTGGGAGCTCTTTTTTAGGCTGAAGATGGAGAGAACCAGTAGGAGCGGCGGCCGGCGGCTATGGATTTTTAGTAAGAGGGGTAGCTGTTGATGAAGAAGGAGAACGGCCACTGGTGTAGATGACACAGGGGGGTGCCCGGCGGGTATGGGGTTGCAGTCTGCTAGGTGGCGGCTGGTTCTCTTGTTTTCAGCTCTCTAGGGTTTTTTTCTGTTTTTGCTCTTGTTGATTGAAGAAGAAAGGGTGGGGGTCGGCGGCTGGGGTAGTTCTCTTCAGCTAGTGTAGTGTAGTATTGTTATATTATTATTGTAGAAGGTGTGAAGGGTTAGGGTTTTAGTCTTGATAATTGGGCTTTTGGGATAGTGGGCTAAGGAAAATTTTAAAAATTGGCCTAATTTGGACAAGAAAAGCTTAACAAGTTGTAAAATCAAATAACATTACTACCCAAAACACTAATATTCTTGAAAATAAAATCTAACTATTTTTGTATTTTGAATTTTATGATAAAAATAATATAAAAGAGTTAAAATTAGTCTTAAATAGCTATATAAGACCTAAATTAAATATTCTACGCTAAAACGGGTAAAATTTCGGGGATGGTCAAAAATTACGTGTCTACAGCTGCCCCTCTTTGACTGAAAATACAAAGTATTTTCAGACAAAGACCGACTAGATAGGATTTTTGACCTGACCCTTATTTAAAGACCAACTAGAAGAAAAGAGAATGTGACCGAGCTCCGGTATCTGAGCTGCCTACATATCCTCGGCTATAGAGGAATCATGCCACGTGTAGTTCAGAAGTGAATGAGATGATGGAGTTTACCGAGGTGGAGAGTCGAGTCGAGTGCCGTCGAGGTTCCGGTTCGCGGTCCTGTTATTACATCAAGATCAGAAAATGAAAAAGACTAACTAAACCTATTAACTATGAGTTACAAGATTCCTATCTCTAAGTCTTCTGAAGATTGATCTTGATTCTTGAATGGTTCTTCATGCAGACTTCAGATCCGAACCTTGATGCTCGCTAGATGCAGGTGTTAGCTCCTTTTCTTCTGCTTTTCGAATCAAAACTGGACATACAATGCTTGTGACTTTAGTCATGTCTTTAGCGATCCACCTCTTGTCTCGGCCTCTGCATTTTGGACTCACCTCCCTTTTCTCTTTTTTTCTTTTTCTTTTTCCCTTTTTTTTTTTTGTTTTTCCTTTCTATTCTTGATTGAAATTCCTTATGTTGATCACCTCGGATTATTGACTCGCATTCTTGCCGCGAGCTTCTGCTACTTCAGCATGAACTGATTTCTGAAATGATTTCCCTCGTTCTCCAGGTGGGCGCCTGACATTACAGCAAAACAAACAAAACAAAAGAAAATTTTTCTGCCCCAGTTTGGGATTCGGGCATAAATGTGAATGTTAATTAGACTACGCTACCTATAAAGCTCTCAAAATTCTAAAATTAAATCCCATTATCCAGGAGGGTCCTGAGAATTATAAAAGTAAATCCCATTATCCAGGAGGGTCCTGAAAACTTAAAATTAAATCCCATTATCCAGGAGGGTCCTGAAAACTTAAAACTAAATCCCATTATCCAGGAGGGTCCCGAAAACTTAAAATTAAATCCCATTATCCAGGAGGGTCCTGAAAACTTAAAACTAAATCCCATTATCCAGGAGGGTCCTGAAAACTTAAAACTAAATCCCATTATCCAGGAGGGGCCTGCAAACTTAAAATTAAAATCCCATTATCCAGGAGGGTCCTGAAAACTAAAAATTAAAATCCCATTATCCAGGAGGGTCCTGAAAACTTAAAATTAAAATCCCATTATCCAGGAGGGTCCTGAAAACTTAAAATTAAATCCCATTATCCAGGAGGGTCCTGAAAACTTAAAACTAAATCCTATTATCCAGGAGGGTCCTGAAAACTTAAAATTAAATCCCATTATCCAGGAGGGTCCTGAAAACTTAAAACTAAATCCCATTATCCAGGAGGGTCCTGAAAACTTAAAATTAAAATCTCATTATCCAGGAGGGTCCTGAAAACTTAAAATTAAATCCCATTATCCAGGAGGGTCCCGAAAACTTAAAACTAAATCCCATTATCCAGGAGGGTCCCGAAAACTTAAAACTAAATCCCATTATCCAGGAGGGTCCTGAAAAATTAAAACTAAATCCCATTATCTAGGAGGGTCCTGAAAACTTAACACTAAATCCCATTATCCAAGAGGGTCCTAAAAACTTAATACTAAATCCCATTATCCAGGAGGGTCCTGAAAACTTAAAATTAAAATCTCATTATCCAGGAGGGTCCTGAAAACTTAAAATTAAATCCCATTATCCAGGAGGGTCCTGAAAATTCAAAAATTAAATCCCATTATCCAGGAGGGTCCCGAAAACTTAAAATTAAATCCCATTATCCAGGAGGGTCCTGAAAATTTAAAATTAAAATCCCATTATCCAGGAGGGTCCTGAAAACTAAAAATTAAAATCCCATAATCCAGGAGGGTCCTGAAAACTTAAAATTAAAATCCCATTATCCAGGAGGGTCCAGAAAACTTGAAATTAAATCCCATTATCCAGGAGGGTCCCGAAAACTTAAAATTAAATCCCATTATCCAGGAGGGTCCTGAAAATTTAAAATTAAAATCCCATTATCCAGGAGGGTCCCGAAAACTAAAAATTAAAATCCCATTATCCAGGAGGGTCCCGAAAACTTAAAATTAAAATCCCATTATCCAGGAGGGTCCCGAAAACTTAAAATTAAATCCCATTATCCAGGAGGGTCCCGAAAACTTAAAATTAAATCCCATTATCCAGGAGGGTCCTAAAAACTTAAAATTAAATCCCATTATCCAGGAGGGTCCTGAAAACTTAAAACTAAATCCCATTATCCAGGAGGGTCCCGAAAACTTAAAACTAAATCCCATTATCCAGGAGGGTCCCGAAAACTTAAAACTAAATCCCATTATCCAGGAGGGTCCTGAAAACTTAAAATTAAATCCCATTATCCAGGAGGGTCCCGAAAACTTAAAATTAAATCCCATTATCCAGGAGGATCCTGAAAATTCTAAAACTAAATCCCATTATCCAGGAGGGTCCTGAAAATTCTAAAAATTAAAATCCCATTATCCAGGAGGGTCTTGAAAACTAAAAATTAAAATCCCATTATCTAGGAGGGTCCTGAAAATTCAAAAATTAAATCCTGAGCCACGCTCACATCTTGGAGGATTCTGAATATAATTTTGCTCCTTGAACCATGCTTTTCCCATAGGAGGTCCTTGGGGACCTAAAAATTTCATGCCCCTACTTTACACAAACAAAATCTGGTTAGTTTGAAAATATGGTGGTTAGTTTGTGGCATTATTGCTGAGCGTCTGCTTCCGCCACTTCCATGCTTCATCTTGATTAGCTGCTTCGGGCTAGCAAGGAGTTGTTTGACCCTTTGATTGGAATTAGACCACAAAACCTCTGTCCTGAATCTCTCACATTCACCTGTTGCATTGTGTTTTTATTTTGAGAGTTGCTGAATCTTTGTATTCTCAAAATTCAAGATCCACTCAACTGCCTGAACCTCAGTTGTCACCATACTTCTTACTATAAATAATGTCAATTGTGATGTGCATGGCCGAACTCCGCTTTATGCAATTGGAAAGCTGGTGGAAAATTTTAAAGTCATTTCTCACTTGTTCGGACCAAACAGACTCATGAAGGGACTTGAACAAAACGAGAGGAACAAATAAGGGACAAGGGAAAGAGATAATACTTGACAAGGAAATTACAAAGTAGAAACTTATCAGATGTGGATACCAACTCTAATGACCATGACATGCACCTTTGGACTAAGTGGCCTAATCTCTCAAGAAAGTCTAATATTCAACTCTTGTTGTACCTTTTCGCTGTGAAACTGGGCTTCAGCGCTTCAATTGTCCCATTTGATCCACAATCCTCAGTTGACTTGTAGTGCCCTAAAGGGTTTTCACCATCAAGCCTCTCTCATTTTGCTCTTTTTCTCAACTCACCGTCGCCTTACGGTGCCCCTGAGGGTTTTCACCGATAAGACTCTCTCATTTTATCATTTTCTCTCAATGTTCTGAGAACAAAAGAATTACCCATGATGCAGGGAGATCATACTTTCACCAACACTTGATATGGCATCCTCAATGATTAGTCGGAAGGTCTTTCTTTGGACCGTAATGTAGGATTTTGGAGAGGGTTAGAAAGAAAGGGTAGCATGAAGGCTCAAAATAATTCAAGATGAAAGGGTTCAAAATTACAACTTTTGGAATCGGGCCTTTTGGCAAAATTAACTTCTACCCCAGTTTCATGAAGTTTGGGGAATTTATTTTGGATTTTTTTTCTTTGATGGGATTTCGTAGAAAATCTGCCCCAGTATTGATTTCGGGGGATTATAAAATATTTTATTTAGTATGACCGAACCGTAAGGCTGCCTACGTATCTTGTGGTGACAAGAATCAGGTCGAACGTAGTTCAAAAGACTACTTTTTGCTACTATTTCTTTCTCTCTTTTTTTTTTCTTCTTTCTTTTTTTCCTTTTTTTTTTCTTTTTCTCTCTTTTCCTCTTTTTTTCTTTTTCTCCTTTTCTTTTTGTTTTCTAGGTCCTGACTCTATTTCTGATTCCAAAAGAGGGGTACGAAATAAAAAATTAGGGCTCAAAATGGGTAGCAAAGGATAAAAGTGTTTGGGTAGCAGAATAAAAAGCCTTCGTCATGCCAAACTTTGAGAATGCCAACTACAAGTGTGCAATTAAAGATAAGCAAAGAAATCATGCACAATATCTATTGATGGCCTCATCACAAACAGACAGTGATGATAGGCAATACCTTTGTCCCAATGAATGATCCTTGCCAATTCAGAGCAAACTTGATTCAACCTTACCTTCACGTGGAAGAATGCATTTCAGCTCTGACACATTTACCGCAAACTGCTTGAGAACCATTTCCTTGTTGTATGCTCTTATCAACCTCTTGATTTCCAAACTTACTGCCTCAGTTTCACTTAATTCAAGCCTTAGTTTATCTCAGAATTCATTAATCCTTACTTATTTCCTCAAATGCCTCTTTTGTCATGTTCAAAACTGTGCCATTCCTTCATGATCAGACTAGCTTTCAAGATCAGACTGAGAATTATGTGTGCATGTCATGTCACTTGAGTTAGGATGAAGAGAACTATAAGGAAAAAAGTAACCTAAACAAAACTGACCAAGACTAACAGAAAACATGATATTGCATTAGACAGACGGTGAAAAGGGTTTGAACAGAACAAGAAAAACAGACATGGGTTGCAACCCTGGGACAATCCTAAAGAACATTAGACGAGTTACTACAACTAAACAAACTAGACAAAATGAGAAGAAGAAGAGTTTGAGCCACAAGATAATATCCGGATTACAACCCCGAAATAACCCGGACAAGCAGAAATGACAATAAAATAAACCACCAAAACTCCTCCCTGGCCAACCAAGAAAGGAGTGTCTTTCCAATTACCAAGCTCAACATATTAACCACTAGATTGCACATCAAAATTACCGGGACCTCCACCAATTTCAACGTCATGAACTTCAGCCAGCAGCTTCCCGAGAGGATTCTCATACTCCATGTCACCATGCATCTTTCCCACAAAGCTTGCATCATCATGTGCGGGTAAAGAATTTTGTGCAATGTTTGGGTATCTGGAGCTGGGAATGCGGTTGTTTTAACTGGTGGAGCATGGAAAGTTTGGGAGGAAACGCCAGGGTAATTGTGGTAAGGGGTGAAGCCTGGTGCGTGTTGTGGGGAAAGATCAATGGTACCGGGAACCTGGACTTGTGATAGTGGTGGAACAGAGGCATGATTTTCTTAATCCAGGCATGATAGATTTCTGCAGTTTGTTGTTCAACCTTTTGACCTCATCTTTCAATTCAGACTCCAACTCCAACCTCCCTCGATGGGTTAACAACTCTTGTGTCCAAATCTTTGCTAGCCATGGGTACCTTGCCCTTTGACCTTGTGTTGTACGAATGAATCGCTGAAGTGCCACAAACTAACCACCCTCTGTTATGGCAACAATGAAAGTAACAAAGAGGAGCAAAACAAAGCCAACACGTTAGTGTTAGAGCATTTATCAGACAAAAATATCATATTGCGTGCAATGCCCCCTAGTCATAGTTAACGGTTCTAGAATGGCTTCGAGGGTACGAAGGTCATTTGGCATCATCCCAATTTGTTCATTTCGACCTTCTCTTTCTTTCATTTCTAGCACTTCTTGGCTTGTTCATTTTACTTCCTTTCCTTTTCTCTTTAATTGCCACTCTTTTCTTTCCTCTCCTTCCTCACATCCACCATTCACTCTTTTTTTTTCTTTCCTTTTTTTTAGTTTTCAGAAAAAATGATTCGATCGAACCATATGTAGGTTGCCTACGTATCATGCCCCTCATGAATCAGATCAAGCGTAGTTCTTGAAAAGTAATGGATAAAATAAACTAAGAAACAAAAATCTTTTTTTTTTGGAATTTTTCATTTATAATTTTTTTTGGTTTTTCAAATACAAAACAGGAAGTACTATAGCAAAAGACTCGACAATCTTAATTAGACTTACAGACTTGATACGACTGTACAAGACTAAAAATTAAAAGACAATCATAAAATAGACTAAAAAAAAATTAAAAAGTTTCTTCAAGCAGCTCGTGCATACAATGGTCTTTGACTAGAATGGTCCTGGTATATATTATGCTCAAACTCTAGCAAATCGCTCCATACCTGAATGAAAAAGGTAAGATCAAGTGAATCAGTGACTCAAGACATTAAGCGACACCACGACACCTTCTATTGGACACATGCAAGACACGATTGAGCTATTTTGAAAATTAACCCATATGGCCAATGATGGCTATTAGTGCAAACTTAACAAATGTGACTACTCTTATATGAAACTACCATACTAATGCTTATATGGACTTAACTCTTAATGATCATGGCCCAAAAATTTAAAGAAATGACTCATTTGGCAAAAGTGGCTGATATGGCCAAAAGTAGCTAAAGATGCAAATTCGAAAAGGACGGACCCTAAAGAAATATGACTCCTAGTTTTAGACTCAAAATCCTAATATATGAATAATTGAACCACTTTTGCGAAAATAACCCCATTTTGCAAGAATGGTCGAATGTGGCCAAAAGTGGCTAAACATGCAAACTTAAAAAAAAAAGGGCGAACCCTAAATTGATATGATACCTAATTGTGGACTCAAAATCCTAAGACATGGGTTTATTGAACCACTTTCGCAAAAATGACCCTATTTTGCAAGAATGGCCGATGTGGCCAAAAGTGGCTAAATATGCAAACTCGAAAAGGAAAGACCTTAAATTGATATGATACCCAATTGTGGACTCGAAATACTAAGACATGGGTTTATTGAACCACTTTCGCAAAAATGACCCCATTTTGCAAGAATGACCGATGTCGTCAAAAGTGGCTAAACATGCAAGATTTGGCTAAGACCCCGCAAAGCCAACAACCTAAGACACTAGGAAGACCGGACCCTATGTGGTTGCCTACGTATCTCACCCAAAGAGACGAGAATCAGGTTCGCGTAATTCGGGAAGATGCAATTAAGTTGAAAGAAAAAGCTATATTTTGTCTTTTTGAAAAAGGATGGAAAAATGTAAAATCTTTTTGGATTTTTCATTTTCAATTTTTTGAATTTTTGAAAAATAATGGAAAAGTGTAAAATATTTTTTGGATTTTTCATTTTAAATTTTTTTTGAATTTTGGAAAATAATGGAAAAGTGTAAAATTTTTTTGGATTTTTCATTTTCAATTTTTGTTTTTTGGATTTTTCTTGAAAAGTTGTGAAAGGAAAATGCATCCGGACCCTATTTTCTTCATTTTTCACCCTTCTTTCCCGAACATCGGTCCGCCAAATAACCTTTTTACCCTCAAAGATGCGATATTTAGCACATAGGATGATTACATGTCATTTTGGGCCACGGGCCCATTTTGACCAAATTTGGACAAGTTTCCTACAAAGGGACACGGTAGCTGGGACCGAGCCCTGCTAGGTCTAAATGACATGATGCAAAAATGACATAAAGGCTGACCTAAGTTTGGGGTTCACTAACAAGTAGCTTCGGGGGAGCGTATGGTCGATGGTGGATGCTTAAGCTTTCCACCCACTCCATACGTCCGACGGCCCCCCCTCCTAAATTAAGGGTGACTCAACAAAGATTTCGTGCACGCGACGCGCGCTCCGAGACTTGTTTCAGAAAGAATTGACCGGGTAATGCATATGATGACAGTTATAAAGCAGTAAACACATAAAACAAAAACTGTAAACAAATAAGCAACTAGAAAATAAGAAAATATAAAAAACATAATAAAAATCAAATAAAGCTAATGAAAAAGCACAAAAACCTCAACCAAATATTCTAAAAGCCAACAAAATCAAGTACTAGCTCGAACCCGCAATGGTCCCCAGCAGAGTCGCCAGAGATGTCACACCCCCTTTTTTTACCAAAACAAACTTTTCCCACTAAACCCTCTTAAATAAATAAAAGAATTTAGTAAAAGCTTGAAAAGGATTTTTCAATTTTGAAAGTGACAAAAATGTGTGTTTAAAAGGAATTAACTCAGAGTCGCCACCTGACAATTGATTTCGGTGTGCCATGCCACCGTTTTTTAAATGATTTTCCTTTAAAACACTTTAGACTTCAAAACTAAGTCTGCACCAGAGATTCGGGTAAGGAGGTTCATTTGACTCGGGGAGAAGGTGTTAGGCATTCCCCAAGTCCCGTGATGGTCACGGTTGCGTACTCAATCAAGTTGGCTTTCAAAACATTCAAATTGAGGTAAAACACATAGAAATAAAATAAACACACAAGAGATTCGAGGTCGTCCCCACCTAAATAAAAGAAAATGAAAAGAAAAAGAAAAATCCTAAGCTAACCTATACTACGACTTATCCACCATGCTCGTCAGGTCTCTGAAATATTTACATAGTTCTTCGGGGCGTACCCCGGATAATAATATGTACAAATACCTCGGGGCATTCCCCGGATAAATTTGACTAAGGGTACGACCTCTCACCTCGGAGCAAACAAAATCCTAAAGCTCACCTACCCAAGTGTGGTCGGCCTAAAACATGCTACTAACGTTAAATTGGTAACAAATCTACCTAAATGAGAAATTAAGAACATTAAACAGCTTCTATTTTTGCATCCTTCCACAACTTTTAGATCTAATTGTTATTTTCATTCACTTCTTCCCAAACTGTTCTTTTAAATTCAACAACTGACAGTTTCATTTTTCAATTCAAAGTAAGCATAAGATTTGTATAACTAAACGTGTGATTCCAATTCATTCGCAATCAATTCAAGCAAACATATGAGTAGGCACATTCAAAATCATAGATAACGAGTCGCAAAATTGAACCACGAAGCAGATAATTAACACTAGAATTAGTAAAGGATTGAAGTATTGAACCTTATAGCGCGAAACTTTTCGATTAATCGAGAGAGCGCAAGAATAACGCCTCGGACGTATCAAATTGAATTGCAAAAATACAGCAGCAACAGAAATCGAACCGGTACCGCGAGCCAATGGTTAATCTCGAATCGGCAACTCAAAACAGAATCTGATTGCAACAGAAAAATAGTAAACTCGGTGGCTTTCCCCTTCGGCAATTCAGATTGCTTAGGCTTGATAGCAATAGAATCAGCAATTAATCAGATTTTACTCCAAAATTGGGGCGTAGAAAACCAAATCTTACATTCATCCAAAGATCCCCATGAGATTAATTGATTAGTGGAGGGGTCGTAATTTCAAAAAAAAAAAAGGGTAAAATCTTTCTTTAGTGACTGATTTGAGATTTTTTAGGAAGGGTTGACAAAAATGGACCATGGACCTTTACAGATGATGAAGAAACGAAGCTATGGTGACCAATCAGAAAATGGCTACTAGCTTGGCGTGATAGTTTGTCTCTTTTATGAAGTCTAGTTCTGGCCGCTGGCTTGGAGATGGAGGCTGGCGTTGAGGTTGGTTGCGTCGCGGGTTGTTTGCTGTTGGGACTTGTTGGGGTTGTTGGTGGTGGCTGGTTCACCGGCGGCTATGGTGTATGAAGTAGCAGAGGCGGTTGATTTTTGTTGCAGCTGGGAGCTCTTTTTTAGGCTGAAGATGGAGAGAACCAGTAGGAGCGGCGGCCGGCGGCTATGGATTTTTAGTAAGAGGGGTGGCTGTTGATGAAGAAGGAGAACGGCCGCTGGTGTAGATGACACAGGGGGGTGGCCGGCGGGTATGGGGTTGCAGTCTGCTAGGTGGCGGCTGGTTCTCTTGTTTTCAGCTCTCTAGGGTTTTTTTCTGTTTTTGCTCTTGTTGATTGAAGAAGAAAGGGTGGGGGTCGGCGGCTGGGGTAGTTCTCTTCAGCTAGTGTAGTGTAGTATTGTTATGTTATTATTGTAGAAGGTGTGAAGGGTTAGGGTTTTAGTCTTGATAATTGGGCTTTTGGGATAGTGGGCTAAGGAAAATTTTAAAAATTGGCCTAATTTGGATAAGAAAAGCTTAACAAGTTGTAAAATCAAATAACATTACTACCCAAAACACTAATATTCTTGAAAATAAAATCTAACTATTTTTGTATTTTGAATTTTATGATAAAAATAATATAAAAGAGTTAAAATTAGTCTTAAATAGCTATAGAAGACCTAAATTAAATATTCTACGCTAAAACGGGTAAAATTTCGGGGATGGTAAAAAATTACGTGTCTACAACAGCTAAACAGTGCCATGCATCTTTCAAGAGCGTTATTTAAATTTTCAACATATGAACACAATATACATGATCATAAGTAAATAAATTAGTGAGAAGCTACATAGAAAATTTTCAATTAATAACTTATCTTTGTGTTTTTCTGGCCACTTTTAATTTTTAAAAAATTAAAAAAATGTCACCAATATTATATTGCTACACCTGTATTATAATAGGAAACTAATGAAGTTTCTCAAAAATAAACATATTATGTAAAATAAAACAATGAAAAGTTCTATTGTAATGTTTGTGAATGTTTATACAAAACTGAATACCAAAAATTAAAAGTTTACTCTTGTTCTCTTTAGTGTTATACTTTTTCATGTTTACTTTTGTATCAAAAGAATGACATCTTTTAGATACTAAATTTTTATTTATATACTTTAGTTTCATTAAGTGTATATCTGTTAAGATATTTTATTTATATGTTTGATAAGAATATAAGACAACATCAAAGTGTACCATCCGTTTTATAATATTTTGTTGAAGCAAAGTTGATATAAATTAAGCATAGATTCGTAAATATTACGTACCTTCTAAAAACTAACGTAAATCTAATATGATTGTTACCATACCTTAAGTTTAGAACAAAATTGGTACTATTGCAAATAAACATCCTATGTTTGAAAAGTTAGAAGGACTAAAGACTATTAAGGATATGATAAAGCAACGTGGCTGCCGGCTACCAAAGACAATTGCAATAACCAACAGCGGGTCCCTATGAGTGATTTCGTCATGAGAAGTAATTATGACATTATATGGGTAGAACCGTCAAATAGGATATAAGCTTTCAAGGTTTGTTTTTATTAGCCAATGGAATCAATTGATATTGCTGTAATTACAAATATGTCTTTCTGACCCGAATAGTTACCGGATGTAGCTCTCCTTTTTCCGGATGCAGCTCAGATTGCCGCTTATTAATAGTATATATATAAGTAATGATAACGTTCGAATTTCGAAAGTTAAATAAAAAATACTTTATCGCAATTTTTATATGCTTTTTTGATAATTTAAATTATTAATTGTTATGATTTTGTAATGCTTTTCACGTAGTTTTAAATATCTAAATTTAATTTCACAAACTAAAAGATTTTATGTATAAAATTCACAATCAATATTAAGAAGTTTGACTTTCGATATTTAAGTTCCGCCATATAAATTGCGACAAAGAAAGTATACCTTTGTTATTAAATTTTTTTATTTGATATAAATATATATGTAAATAAACATTCCCCCGTTTCATGTGTACCTATTATACAAGTCATATAAACAAGTAAAATTCAACACCATTCACCATATATGTACACAAATAGTGGCCTAAATATAATGCGTGGAGAATATTATTTTTAAATAAAGTTACAATAGAAAAAGATGGGGATTCACATATTAGCACGATATTTGAATGGAAAGTGGATAAAAAGAAGTACAGGTAGTATAGAATTCTTGAGGTTGAACTAAATATGTTCTTTGGTTTCGGAATCTTGGCTGCAATGCAAATTCGTGGTTCTAATTCATGAATTCAGAAACTTTTCTTGTATTATCAATGGGTTCTATTCGATATCAAGAAATATTCCCAGTTTCAAAAAAAAAAAAAAAGAAAGAAGAAGAAGTAATATTCTGTTCATTATCAAATAGTAGGTATGAAAAAGAATACTAGCATTGCATGCGTTTCAATTTCAGTGATCTTCACTTTCATTAATTAAAACTTATCTTGAAAATAGTAAGGGTTAGCTAGTGTTCGGACTAATAACTGAAAAATAGTCAGTATTTACAAAGTAATTATAAAACAACCACTATTTTACTGAAATACGGAAAGGATTCCACTTCCTGGATAATCATTCCCGGATAATGCTTGCCGTAGGGGCTAACCCTATCTTCGCGCATACTTCCTTGGTTGTCTGGGAGTTGAATCAGAAGCATCGAATGAAAGGTTCTTTCCAAGACCATCTGCTATTGAATCAGCTGTTGTTGCCGGGCGAGATTCTATCTTTTCCTTGTAGTCCACGGGATTTGACTCTGGGGAAGCTCATTCCTTGGATGGATCATAACTTATACAAAAGATAGTCTCTGTAAGAAGGACCAATATAGAGTTCTATAAACTACCACCATATAATGTTGGAACTCCAGCACATTATGAAATTCCACCACATTATGTTGGGATCTCATATGTAAAAAGTTCGAACTCTAATATATTATGGTGGAATTTTTCCGAATTTTTAAGGGTATTTTTATTCAGATTTTATCTTTACATAAATAATTGACTACATTTCAATTACTTTTGAAATTTTGCATATTATCAATTACCAACTGTAAAGCTGACAATTTATGAACATATCCCACTTATTAAGAAAAAATAATGAAAACATAGGCCCAATTTTGAGTGTTTGGAAAATGTTACAAGTTGCAATGCAAAAGGTAACTATTAAGTAGATTAATATTCCATTCGATCATGTTCTTTCCAATAAGAAGAATTGAACATTTATTGACCGACCAAATAGCATATGAAATACTTGCCATAAATAAACAGGGACATCCTTATCTGGAAACCCGAATCACTTGACAGCCATTACTGTTGGTAGGGATGTTCATGGTTCGGTTTGGATCGGGTTTTCCCTAAAAATAAACCAAACCAAGTAAGTTGATTTTTTTACATATTAGAACCAAATCAAATCAATTAAGTCGATTTTTTTTTTCGATTCGGTTTATGTCAGTTTTTCGATTTTTTTGGTTTTTTCGGTTATTTGTCAATTTTTTCTTTAATATAAGACATACACTACCAAACACATATTCCGACGATCACATTTTCAATGTAACACTATCAAATCAACTGCTCTCTGAGAAATCTATTATTTACCAAAATATATTGATGATAATTGAATTAAATAGTGATCAATAATTTAAGGAATCAATTAGAAAATATGTTATTTTTAACACGAAATGGAATCTTATACTAAACTAAAGAAAACTATCAATCAAACTAGAATGTAAAGATAAAGAACTATATTAAAAGTGCATTCTATTAACATTCACAAAGAACTATATATATATGTGTGTGTGTGTGTGTGTGTGTGTGTAATAAATTTGAAATAGATATTCATATATATATATATATTAAAACCAAAACCAAACCAAATTTGATCGGTTTTTAAAATTCAAAATCAAAACCAAACCAAACCAAAATATATCGATTTTTTTGTTCGGTATAGTTCGGTTTTTCGAAATTTTTTGAACACCTCTAACTATTGGAAAATATACAAGGGCAGGGCCAAGACCATCGATTATAATTCAATAAAAGAAAGTACAAAATTCATTAATTTCGACCGATTTCGATAGGTATTTTGAAAATTAAATAATTTTTTTTTTTAAAATTAATACCGATCAATTAGGTCAGCAAATGCAGTTTGACTGTCAGTCAATGCATTGTATATACCGACCGTTTTTGATCGAAAATTTTCGACCGATTTCGGTCGAAACATCTTAGCGATCATCATTTTTTCGACTAATTAAAAGCGGTAAAAAATCGGTCAAGTTTTCTAAATTTTCTATCGATTTCGGTTGGTTTTCCTGAATGAAATTAGCCAATTTTTTAATAGTGATACAGTACTTTTACGAATATTTTCATATTTTGTTGACAACTGAGAAATACCTAAAATTGCCAGGTGACCACAGTTTGATAACTTGGTGGATAATAGGCCTACCCTGTAACCCTCTCCACTAAACTACGATGTTGTTTTCAATGTCAGGATGAATACTTCCATCTTTTCTACCTTATCTTTAAACATTGTTGTGGTTATATAAGATGACTATGGTCCCTGCCCTCCTTTTTGATACGAGGCCTTTTAGAATTTCTCACATTATGTGATTTGATCTATATTCATGACTCTTTTATCCTAAATAGAGTTAGTTAATGCTATTCTTGTTAATGATGCTATTCTCTTTAGTACTTCTTGTAGCTTTTTGGGATATACAGTTGCACTTTTGGTTCCACGCTTTTTGACAAATTCCAATTCTGGTCATTGTGATGTTTGGTTAAGAGGGGTTGCTCTGATGGTAAGCAACTTTCACTTCCAATCGAGAGGTTGTGAGTTCGAGTCTTCCCAAGAGCAATGCGGGTAGTTCTTGGAGGGAAGAATGCCGGGGGTCTATTTGGAAACAGCCTCTCTACCCCAGGGTAGGGATAAGGTCTGCGTACATGCTACCCTCCCCAGACCCCACTAAGTGGGATTATACTGGGTTGTTGTTGTTGTTGTTGTTGTTGTTGTGATGTTTGGTTAAGCTCAGTTTGTTAATGAATTGACTAGACAAAATTAACTCTCAACTGATAGAAATGTATGCCAAATCTCACTGATCATGAACACAAACTTATATAATTACTGATCTTTAACTGTTGGATCTCGTGACTATCCATGTGTTAGGCTAAGTGGAGTGGAAGTATCAATATATAACCTACTCTTGGCATAACAAGTGTATTCACGTTAACTTTGTGAAATCAGGAGAACTAAACAGAAATTTTTGAGAATAACTGATGGGCTAGAAGCATTCTTATTTTTCACCTATTTAAATGACCCAGATATAGCCGTTGTAAACCTGAAACACTCAAGCAGAAACGTATGTTTCATTTTGAAATCTATGATAAGTTCACGCATTTGCTTAGTTGAACTTTTCAAAAAACGGATTATACTTGCAAGCTGAACGTATTTTGATTGCGTGGAAGGAATTCAAAGAGTTACGCTTCAAGCTCAATCAATATTGCATTATAAGGAAAGAAAGATTGGAAGTTTATTCTAAATGTCCTGTAGTCGGTCGAAGATAGGTATATGAACATCATCATACTGATCCGCAAGACTCTACTAGACACTTACTCATGACTTGTAGAACCTATGAACCTAAAGCTCTAATATCAATCCGTCACGCCCCAAAATTCAACTAGTCGTGGTGACACCTAACCCAACCCGCTAGATAAGCCAATTAACAATTATCCAATTTTAATGAAATAAAACAAACGAATAAAAGAAATTATCTGAATTTATACATTCCCAAGGACGGGTAGTACAACTCATGAGCTGCTAAGATTAGAATTTACAAAGCTGGTATAAATAAATACATCATCTGTTCGAAATGTACACAAACTGGTCTTTCTGAATCTAAGGCTACCATGAACAAGAGGCAGTTACAACGGAATGCAGGTACGTCTTCAAATCCAGCTACCATCGAACACAGCAACATCGACATCCACATCTGCACACAAGATGTAGAAATGTAGTATGGGTAAAATCGACCTCTTGTACTCAATAAGTAACAAACCTAACCTTAGGTTGAAAATAGTGACGAGCTGGAACAAAGGTCGGGTCTGACACCATTAGCCAGCAACAATTCATAATAACATAATGCAAGTAATAAAAGAAGTATCTTAGAAATAGGATGCTCAGATCGTTCACAGATCCAGAAAATAGGCATGCTTTTCAAGTATCTCAGTGAAAACCCAAATCTTTTATCGAAATCGCCAAAAATATGAGTAGCTTGAAAACTATTTTTTCCCCAAAAATCTGTTCAACAAAAATTAAGATATTACATTTTCAGATAGTGTGAAGAAAGTACAACTCTATGGCTATATGTTAAGATACAAGTAAAATCATGAATGTCACCAAAATCGGGTAGCAGAAGGAAATGCATCGCTAAGTATGTACCTCAAGTACGCATGTCAAATGCAATGCATCTCAGTGATAAACTCATGTACTCACACTCTCAGAGTACTCAATCTCACTGTCTCGCTTTTCTCTCTCACCATGCTCTATACTTAGTACACTCTATCATTGAGCATTGTACCTACTGCGGTGTGCAACCCGATCCACATACAACCATGAGGGCCGTCGCGGCGTGCAACTCGATCCACATATATATAGCCATAAGGCTTGTAGTGGCATGCAACCCGTTCCATATATATAGTCATAAGACTCGTTGAGTCGTGCAACCCGACCCACATATGTAGACCAATTGTATTATTTAGATTCAAAGAAATAGATGAATTGAATGAAATAAAAAAAGAAAAAGTTCTCTAATCAGTAATCAGATAATAAACGAATCATTTAGTCAAATTGAATATGGATATTGGCCAAATTCTTCACTGATAAAAAGCAAATTAAAGGATTTGACTGATACTACAAGTATAATAAAAAATCAACTAGGTGTGTGTGCTAACTCTGGATGGGCTCCTTCAGCTGAAGCACTATCATAAATCATTAAAACTCGCTGCGGCGTGCAGTCTGGTGTCAACAATATAATCAATATAACATCCAGTCTCACGGGCTTACAATGCCATGAAACTAGCCCAAAATGATGAAATGATGTGTAAATAAATCGTGACAGAGACTGAGAAAGATATTCATATGAATGCGTATGACTGAGTATATAAAGCAATGAAAGCAGATAACTCAATATCAAAGATGACCTTAGTGGGTACCAACAGGATAAACATGTATCCTATATATGGTTTCCAATATGAATCATAACTTAATAGCTCAAGTATGTAGGAATTTCATGGTTACAAGTAAGATCATGTAACTACACAGCACCACAGAAATATCGGAGTCACAATTCACACGGTGCATGCCCACGCGCCCGTCACCTAACTTGTGCATCACCTCAATACCAATCACATAGCATGTAATTCGGGGTTTCATACCCTCAACACCAAGTTTAGAAGTCTTACTTACCTTGAACAGCTAAATCCAATACCAAGCAGGCCAAACGATGCTTACCGTCCCGCACGTATGGACCGAATGGCTCGAAACTAGCCAAAAGCAACTCAAACAAATCAAATAAGCCCAAGAAAATTATTCCAAATGATAAAGGTCGAATTCTTAATCAAAAGTCCTAAAATTGACCAAAAATTTCAACCCGAGACTGCGCCTCAGGACCCGACAAAATCCACAAAATTTGATAACTCATTTAATGACGAGTCCAACCATACTAGTTTCACTCAAATCTGACTCTGAATCAATGTTGAAAACTGAAAATTTCACATTAAAAAACTTTAGGCAAAAATCCTCAATTGTCATCTCAAAATACTAATTAAATGATGAAAATAATGATATATTTATGTATATTAATCAAAATCGAGTTAAAATCACTTAACCTGATGAATTTCATGAAAAACTCACGAAAAATCACCATAAATCGAGCTCCCAAAGTCCAAATGTAAAATAATACTCTAACCCTCATTCATATAGTACAAATCTGAAATCCGAGGTCCCGCGGCCGCAAGTCCAAATTGTGCAGTCGCACTGCCACAACGACTACACTACCAGGCTTTAGAAAATTTTCCAAAACCTTTTGTACACGTATCCAAATGAAGAATGATTTAACTTTCTGAAAACTAGATTGAAAGAGCTACAACTTTTATTTTTGGATCATATCCAAATCCCTTATAAATCAAAACATATTAGACCATCAAACCTGCAAAATCCCCTTTCTGCGGCCGCTAGAAGAATTATGCGGACCGTACAATTTCAACCGCGCTACGCACATTTTCAACTGCGCTGCACACAATTACCACTGCCTCTGCACTTCGGGAGTTTAGGCCGCACAACAGCACTCCAAAATGTGCCCCCACACTACCAAAAGCTCCAGTACATCATCAGAGTGCTAAAATGACCGGACTCACTCAAAACTCACTCCGAAACACATCTGAGCTAATCGGGACCCTGTCCGAATGTACCAACAAGTCTCATAACATAATGCGGACCTATTCAAAGCCTCAAATCACACAAAATAACATCGAAACAGTGAATCGCATCTCAATTCAATCTTGATGAACATTTAACTTTTAACTTTCATAATTCGTGCCGAAACATAGTAAACAAATCCGGAATGAACCCAATTTTGGACACAAGTAAATGACATTAGGTAGTTATTCCAATTTCCTGAACCACAACCCAAATCCGATATCAAAAAGTTCACTCATAGTCAAACTTTTAAAAAATCTAACTTTTGCCATTTCAAGCCAAATTCAACTACAGGCCTCTAAATCACAATCCGGACAACCTCCTAAATTAAAAATCACCCAATAGAGCTAACGCAACTAACAGAACCATCATAGCTCCAATCCTAGGTCAAATACTAAAATGTCAAACTTGGTTAACTCTTCCAATTTAAAGCTTTCTAGTTGAAAATCATTCTTCCAAATCAATTCTGAGCAACCTGAAAACTAAAACCGACGATTCACATAAGTCATAATGCATCATACGGAGCTACTCATGCCCTCAAATCACCGAGCGTAGTGTAAATGCTAAAAATGATTGATCGAGTTGTTATAGGTAATCACAAGGCCAACTATGGGTCAAACGTATGAACTTCTAAACCTTCAAACTTCCAGCTTTTGTCAATTAGAGCCAAATCAACCTAGGACCTCCTAATTCAAATTCGGACATACGCCTATCTCCAAAATCACCATCCAGGCCTAACAGAACCATCAAAATTCCAATCATAGTTCAAATACACAAAATTCAAAATTAGTCAACACTTCTAATTTAAGCTTCCAAGTTAGGAACTAAGTATTCCAATTCAACCCAAAACTTTCCCGAAACCAAACTACTCATAACCGCAAGTCACATAATAATAAAAACACATATGGGGAGCATAAAATAGGAGAACGGGAATCAAATACACGAAACAACCGGCCAAATCTTTATAGCTACAGTGCCGGAGTGTGACCTTCTTGATAAAAAAACCTAAGTACAAGAAACAAATTGATCACCAGTTAATCAATAGTTTGAAGGAAGCCAAGGAGGAGAATAAGGAGATTGCCTCTTTGAAAGAGGAAAATATGCAACTGAGAGAAGATAATGAAAGATCAGGGAGCTGCTACTGCCCATCTTGAGGAATTACTGCAACTTGTTTCACATGTCTCCTCCCCTATTAAAAAGACCTGGCTCCTAATCACCCCAGGTCTAGTCAAAACTAAGTCCCTTTGAAGACCAATATGGTTATTATTCTTTTGTTTTTTTTTTTTTAAAAATCTTTTTGGCAATGTTAGTAAAATTTTCTAATTTTCTGTCACATTGGGCCTTATGTGGCTTAAATGGTTGTACATAAATTAATGAAAGTTCCCTTTTGGTTCGATGAGTTCTTACAAATGGATAATATCCTCAGATTAAATATTTGAGCTCTTGATTTACGTGCATGTTAGGGTCACCTAAGTTTTCATTTGTTTGATATTGCTAATTCTCAATTCTCATTTTATTTTCGTTAATACCAAAAGAGAGAAGATAAGGATGTGCATATATACTAATCAACAAATAGTCTCTATGTACTGAAATATGTTAATAGTGATCGCAAGTTGCCTATTTGCGTGAAAAGTGATGAACCAATCTGGTTCTTATTCCAAGTCACCTATAGGGTTGCAATGAATGAAGGGTAAACCCCTACGCCTATGCAAAATAGACGTCCTGAAGAACAAATGCTGACTATAAATTTAGAGGCAGAGTTAGGATTTGAAATTTATGCCTTCAGACTTTCAATCAGTTTAAGCTAGTGGGTTATAAATCACTAATTTGTATATATTCAACGGATTTCTCAAGACAAACACAAAATTTGAACCAAAGCTACTGGGTTCTATCGAACCCGCAACCGCAAAAATTGGTTCTTATGCGGAATATTGGACATGGGTTTATCATCATTAAAACATAAGAATTTGTTACACTGAGCTTATACTGATTTTGATTATTTACAAAAAAACTATAAAAGAATTAGGTCTTTTTAAGCCCATTAGTTAGAAGCTGGAAGCTATTTCCTAATGCAAGTTGGTTTTAAGCTAAAAAACTAATTTTGTTGAAAGTCAAATACCTTGAAGAATTTATTTCATGGTCCAGAAGAGTATGATAATAATTAGAGGAATTTGTGGTCAATAAAGAGTCATTAATTATTAAAATGCTTGCATGGAAAGGAAAACATGTGAAGGAGCTTTTAGTGAAATAAAATAAATTCCCTTTAGGATTTATTTTTCTTAAAAGATAACCAAATTATTTTAGGTTTTGGCTAAATTGAAAAAGGATTCGGGCAACCTCACCGTATATAAAGCATCATATCGCTGCTATTGAAGGCTACCGCTATTTTATACAAACACTAAAATTATTCTTGGAAAATAGCAATCATGGCAAGAAGGTGTTTTGAGAGATTCAAGCTATTCAATTTAAGAACTAGTTCCCGAAGATGAAGCTGCTCATGATCTTTAACTATTTAGGTTTGATTAAAAAGGTTAAATTTTTTGAGTAAACGAACCCAGACTCGTATTTTGACGGTTCAGTGGGTCCGGATTAAAATATGAAACTCGGGCGTACGCCCATAATCGGTTCAAGGTCCCTACCCCGAGTAATAAATTTTTTTAAAACAATTGTTAGCCTGAAAATCTAACGGTTTAAAGAATTTGATTATTGTTTGATCTCGTTGGTATCGAGCCCGTATTTTGGTTCCGGAACTGGTACAAATTTAAGATAATATTTAGGTCATATCTGTGAAATTTGTTGAAAACGGAGTTGATTTGACGTGCTTCAACGCATCCGGTTGAGAAAAGAGAAATTTCAAGTGTTCTTAAGAATTTCATGTGATTTACTGCTAAATTCATAATTTTAGGTATTATTTTGCAATTTGATTGCACGAGCAAGTTCATGTGATGTTTTAAGACTTGTGTGAATGATTGGTTTTGAGCCTCGGGGGCTCGGGTGAGTTTCGGATAAGCTACAAGGTGTTTTGAACCTGAAAATTTTGCTAGAATAACTCAACTTGTTGCAAGCCTCTGATCTCGCATTTGCGAGATCAGGCATCGCAGTTGTGAACCCTGCAGGTTCTGCTTTTACGAGGCTCTCATTACAAATGCAAGAGTAGCTAGGCCAAGCAGACCTCGTAATTGCGAGTAATTCTTCACATTTGCGAAGTGAGTCTAGACAGGCAGTGATCGCAAATGCGATCTTTTTGCCGCATTTAAGGAGAGCTAAGTTCGCAATTGCGAGCATATCTTCGTAATTCCGAAAATAGCAGAGGAGTGAAAAACCTCGCATCTGCAATGGTACCTTCGAATTTGTGAGCTTCACATTTGCGAAGCTCAAGTCACGAATGCAACATCTGCAGCTGTGTAAAAGAGCTTAGATGAAATTTTTGATTCATTTCCTAAATTTGCTAAACCTAAACCACAAGAAGCGATTTTCCAAAGACCATTTCTTTCCCAAATCATAGGTAAGTGATTCTTAACTTATTTCTTTCAATATTCACTTTATTTACAAGATTTCAACCTTGAATCTAAGGTTTTCATGATAGAATTGAGGACTTTTTAGTAGAAACTTGGGATTTTGAAATTTGAGGATTTAGAACTCAAATTGAGGTTGGATTCCAAAATTAATTATATATCCAGACTTGGGGGTAAATGTATAATCGGGTTTTGATATGAATTTCGGATTTGAACCAAGAGGGTCCGGGTGTCGACTTTTTTGACTTTTCAAAAATGGCCTAAATTGAATTCCTTGCTATCATGGGTAGTTCCTAAGGCTTAAACTGTATCGTTTGATTGGTAATTTGCTATATTCTATTGGTCCAGAGGCTTGTGTGAAGGGAAAAGAGCTTTGAGTTTGTGGGAGCGAGGTAAGTATCGTGGCTAGACTTAGCTTGAGGGATTAGGTGTTATTTGCTTACTTATTATGTGTTTGAATGTTAAGTACAACGTATAGGTGAAGTGACGAGTACCAATACATTATTGTCATGTCATAGCATATGAATGAGTCTTATTTTTGCAAATGTTGTACTTTTGATCATATTGTTCATGTTTAGACTAGCGATACGAAGGGTTGAGCAATTTCTTATTATGTTTGTATTAAATTTGGCATCGATTGAGCATTTACTGAAAGTTGAGATGGGTATTATGGAACGAAGTGTTGGAGTAAGACTTGTCGTTGTCATTTCTATCTCCTTATCATTGTCTTCTCTTGTTTTGGTGTGGTAGAGTGATAAGCACGAAGTGTGATTCCATGTAGGTTTTTAATATTTACATGGTGATGATGAGTGATAAAGCACGAAGGGTGATATCGTGCACATTTCTATTATTTATATGGTTATGTTGAGTGATAAAGCATAAAAGATGATGCCGTGTACGTTTCTCTTATTGATTATCGGGTGAGGTTCGGAGTAAAAGTACGAAGGGTGATGCCGCGAATTTTCCGATTGCTGTGTTTACTTGTTATTACTGGTTCAAGGTGTACTAGCTGTTTAAATTCCTCTATTGCTGTAATTTTATATCTTGCAACCCCCCTTAGTTAGCATGCTTCCCCTCCCATTAATTTCTGCTTAGCTTCTATTAGTTGTTATTCTACTAGTATATTATTTAACTGAACAGGTTTACGTATATGTCGTGTCCTACCCTCGTCACTATTTTGCCAAGGTTAGGCTCGACACTTACTAGTACATGGAGTCGGTTGTACTGATACTGCACTCTATACTTTCTGTGCTGATTTTGGTGCTGGGCATGTTGACCCGAGTTGAGCTGCTACTTTCAATCCTACATGAGACCCAAGGTAGATTTTCCTGCATTCGCAGACCTGGAGTCCCCTTCCAGTTATTCCAGTTATTTGTTTCTATTAATTAATTCTAAAACAGTTGTACTTTCTTTTAGCCACTGTTTGTAGTGATTCTTAGAAGTTCGTGAATTATGACACCACATTCTGGATAGTTGTGAATAAGTACTTGGGTTATTATGAAATTCTGCACCCCTTTAATCTGTTTTGGTTTAATTGCTGTTATTTGCTGAGTTGGTTAAAGGTTAACATATTAAATGTTTAACTGTTGGCTTGCCTAGTATTTAAAGAGTTCGACGCCACCACGATCTCGACGGTGGAAAATCCCAATCGTAATAGTATGTATGTATGTATCATGCATATTTAATTTAACAGTAGGGTGAGAGTCATTCTTTTCTCTTTTGACCACCTTTGTTCTGCCATGCTCATGAGCTAAAATAATCTTTTTGCTCATTTCCCTATTTTTGCCTCACTTTAATTTGGAGGCTCAAAACGCATGGGTGGTGATCGTTACTTCCAGTTCATAATTTATACTTTCTAAAATAAACTATTCATATATATCTTGCTTTACTATACCTAGTTCCATTTTAAAAATAAAAAAACGAAAACAATTAAACTACGTACTATATTAGAAATATCCCTTTTGGTTTGTCATTTCACTTCTCTCTACTCCAAGCTAGCTATAAATCGTCGTCTAGCTACTAGATGTACCACTTAAGAAATTGAGATATCTAATTTCTTTGTTTCTTCCCTATGTTATTATTCTCTATAAGTTATTCTTAGTCGGCAACCCAGCCATCAGATTATGCTGTGTATTTAATTCCAAGTGACAATTGAAAATGAGAAAAAAAACAGTTTGTATAATGCAAAAGGGCATACTTTTTTGGGTTTAAGTCAATATCACGGCCTTGTAAATGGGAATTTAATCCATGTTGTCACATATGTTTAACTGGAATTAATAATGTACAAGATAAGAAAACTTTATTTCTATAACAGGTTAGATTATATGGGCATTGAAATTTAGTTGCGCTATAAAAATTAAAATGTTAAATTCATAATTATATACATCATGCATTTCATTAGTAGTGCTTGTTCATAGAATGTTCTCTGAAAACAATACTTACATTAAGAAAAGAAAAAAGAAGGTAATGATGTTTGCTTAGTAGATTTTTTCAGAACTTCTTTTGGGATTAAAACAACTTTAAGACACTTTTCAAACTTAATTTTTTGGAAAACAAATCTCTAATAAGTATATTTGAGTTGTTTTTTTCTCCAAACTATAGATGTAATGCAGAAAGAGGAGGCTGTTAGCTGGAAATAACTTACCAATAACCATTTTTTCTGTTAGTGATGTAATATGGCTGGAGATCAATGTAAGTTACTGCTATTACAATGTATTTGTAAAATAATTCTGGAAATATAAATAAATACAAACAAGTATATGCATAAACAGAAATGAAGAAACCAATTCGAGCCCACTGAATTCACAGTGTTTCCTTAAGGAATTTAATCTCCTCGTAGTACCCACCGAAGCCGTAGCCGTAGCCGAAGCCGAGCCGAGCCGAGCCGAGCCGAGCCGAGCCGAGCCGAGCCGAGCGACGACGACGGTGCGAGGCTTGCTTTCTTCTCAACTCTTTAAGAGCTAGAAGAAGAGCAATTGCTTATATACCCATAAAAAACCTCTTCCTCTTCCGATATGGAACAATGCCCATTTACCGAGGAGAGAGAACTTGAAATTTCACTCAAAATTTCATTTCCCTTCATTTCCCATTCACACTCTTTTAACTCTTTAATATATATTTAATTAATATATTAAAAACCCAACAATCCCCCACATGAGTGGGGAATGGCTATATCACGGAAGTATGCATGAAAAACTGTGTGATTCGCAAGTAAAGATTACTTGCATCTGGATAAGTAGGTTTCCTTTTGAACTTTCCGTAGTGAACTTATGTCGGATATACTCGATCAATCGGTAGATTTGATATCTTTGAACCGTCGAACTTTGGTGTATACCTAGACAACCACAAGTCACAACCAACCCTTAACCGTCTTTGGTTCTCATTGTTGTGTTCGTTTCAGCCATGAACACCGCCTGGTTTCATAAGTGCGTAGAGAAATGACCTTATAAAATTCTCCTTGAAGCGGCTAACACTTCACACTTACATAGGTGATTCCTAAACGTGTCATCCCGTAGATACACTATTTGATATACCCCGTATCAAATTTAGAAATCATTAAAAAGCCTTAATGCTTTATACTTGGTACTGAACATTGTCTTATAAGAGAATGGACCAAAAGTTTATTTGACAATGTTGAACCGTCATAAATGACTTTGTTTGATCTCCTTGAACCTAGATCTTGGGATCTCCAGTCTTCTAGGTAGAGTTACCGCCACTATGACTTATTCTCGGCCATAATCCCATTCCCCTTGATGATTTCTCAATTACATCTCTAGTTAGGCCTTTTGTAAGTGGATCCGCCACATTATCACTTGACTTTACATAGTCAATCGTGATAATTCCTCTAGAGAGTAATTGTCTAACGGTTTTATGTCTTCGTCGTATATGATGAGATTTACCGCTATACATAACGCTCCCAGCCCTTCCAATTGCCGCTTGACTATCACAGTGTATGCATATTGGTGCCAAGGGTTTGGGCCAACATGGAATATCTTCCAAGAAATTCCGGAGCCATTCAGCTTCTTCACCGGCTTTATCCAAGGCTATGAACTCAGCCTCCATTGTAGAGCGGGCAATACAAGTTTGTTTGGACGACTTCCAAGATACCGCTCCTCCACCGATTGTGAATACATATCCACTTGTGGACTTGGAATCAGTTGATCCGGTGATCCAATTTGCATCACAGTATCCCTCAATGACCGCAGGATATTTATTGTAGTGCAAAGCAAAGTCCTGGGTATGTACTAAGTACCCCAAAACGCGTTTCATGGCCATCCAATGAGATTGACCTGGATTGCTCGTATATCGACTCAATTTACTTATAGCACAGGCTATATTTGGTCGTGTATAGTTCATGATGTACATTAAGCAACCCAACACACGAGCATAATCCAATTGTGATATGCTTTGGCCTTTGTTCTTTGCTAATGCAAGATTCATGTCAATTGGAGTCTTTGCAACTTTAAAGCCCAAGTGCTTGAATTTTTCAAGTACTATCTTGATATAATGAGATTGTGACAATTCCAGACCTTGAGAAGTCTTATGGATCTTAATTCCCAGAACTAAATCAGCAACTCCCAAGTCTTTCATATCAAACTTGCTAGTTAGCATACGCTTAATAGCATTTATATTGGCAATGTCATTACTCATTATGAGCTTATCATCCATATATAGGCAAACAATGGCTATGTGATTTGGAACATTTTTAATGTACACACATTTATCACATTCATTTATCTTAAACCCATTTGACAACATTGTTTGGTCAAATTTTGCATGCCATTGTTTGGGTGCTTGTTTTAATCCATAAAGGGACTTAACAAGTCTACAGACCTTCTTTTCTTTACCTGGAACCACAAACCCTTCTGGTTGTTCCATGTATATTTATTCCTCCAACTCTCTATTTAAGAAGGCAGTCTTAACATCCATCTGATGAATTTCAAGACCATAAACCGCAGCTAACGCTACTAACGTTCTTATGGACGTAATTCTTGTAACTGGAGAGTAGGTATCGAAATAATCAAGACCTTCTCGTTGTCTATACCCTTTGACCACAAGTCTTGCCTTATATTTGTCAATAGTGCCATCATCTTTAATTTTCCTCTTAAAGATCCATTTAGAATCCAACGGTTTATTTCCAGGAGGAAGATCAACCAATTCCCATGTATGGTTGTTCAATATGGATTCTATTTCACTATTGACTGCCACTTTCCATAACAATGATTCCGAAGAAGACATAGCTTCTTTAAATGTTTGAGGTTCATTTTCCAATAAGAAAGTCACAAAATCTGGTCCAAATGAAGTAGACGTTCTTTGACGTTTACTACGCCTTGGATCTTCTTGGTTAAGTGTACTTTCTTTTGCTTCTTCCCGAGGTCGTTTAGATCCTTCACTAATCGACTCACATTCCTTTTTATTCGGATATATATTTTCAAAGAACTCAGCATTATCTGATTCTATAACCGTATTATTATGAATGTCGGGATTTTCTGATTTATGAACGAGAAATCGATATGCTTTACTATTAGTCGCATATCCTATGAAAACACAATCAATAGTTTTCGGTCCTATTTTTACCCTTTTGGGTTTAAAAACTTGCACTTTTGCCAAACACCCCCATACTTTAAAATAATTCAAGTTGGGCTTCCTTCCTTTCCATTTTTCATATGGAATGGATTGTGTTTTGCTATGGGGTACTCAATTTAGTATTTGGCTAGCCGTAAGTACGGCTTCCCCCCACAAGTTCTGTGGCAAATCAGAACTTATCAATAATGCGTTCATCATCTCCTTTAATGAAGGATTCTTTCTTTCTGCAATCCCATTGGATTGGGGCATGTAAGGGGCCGTTGTTTGATGAATAATTCCATATTCTAAACATATTTGTTCAAAAGGAGATTCATATTCACCACCCTTATCACTTCTTATCATTTTGATTTTCTTGTTAAGTTGTGTTTCAACTTCATTTTTGTATTGCTTGAATGCATCTATTGCTTCATCTTTACTATTAAGTAAGTAAACATAGCAATATCGAGTACTATCGTCAATAAAAGTTATGAAATACTTCTTTCCACCGCGAGATGGTATTGACTTCATGTCATAAATATCTGTGTGAATTAAGTCTAAAGGATTTGAATTCCTTTCAACCGACTTATAAGGATGTTTAACATACTTAGATTCCACACATACTTGACATTTTGATTTGTCACATTCAAATTTAGGCAATACTTCCAAATTAATCATTTTACGTAAGGTTTTATAATTGACATGACCCAAACTTATATGCCATAATTCATTTGACTCAAGTAAGTAAGACGAAGCTGAAATTTTATTATTATTCTCAACAACCATTACATTCAGCTTGAAAAGGTCCTCAGTGAGGTAACCTTTTCCTACAAACATTTCGTTCTTGCTTATTACAAACTTATCGGAAACAAAAACACATTTAAAACCATTTTTAACAAGAAGTCCAGTAGAGACGAAATTCTTCCTAATCTCGGGAACATGAAGGACGTTGTTCAAAGTCACCACTTTGCCGGAAGTCATTTTGAGAAATATCTTCCCACATCCTTCAACATTGGCCTTTGAAGCATTTCCCATAGAAATCGTCTCATCGGGTCCAACAGGAGCATAAGTAGCAAACGCTTCTCTAACAGCACAAACATGGCGAGTGGCTCCAGAATCAATCCACCACTCTTTAGGATTGCCTACCAAGTTGCATTCGAAAAGCGTGGCACATAAGTCATCAACATCATCATGCTTTTCAACCATGTTTGCTTGACCCTTCTTCTTGCCTTTCTTCGGAGCACGACACTCTGTAGATTTGTGTCCGGGTTTTCCACAGTTGTAGAAGTTTCCACTGAACCGCTTCTTGCTTGGGTTGTATTTTGGTCCAGAAGCCTTCTTCCTCTTCTTTTTATCTTCAACAATATTTGCTCCCATTATTGTTGAGTTTCCACGCCCTCTCTTTTCAGCAGCTTTATTGTCCTCTTCAATTCTCAACCGAACAATAAGATGTTCAAGGGACATCTCCTTGCGTTTGTGTTTCAAGTAGTTTGAAGTCCTTCCACAAAGGAGGTAACTTCTCAATCATTGCTGCTACCTGGAATGCTTCAATGATAACAAGACCTTCAATGAAATTTTCATTAGTAAAAATACTAAGGTTACTACTTTCAACATCAATATTAATTTGATTTATACCTTCAGCAAGGAGATCGTGAATAATCACTTGCAATTCTTGGACTTGGGTGATAACACACTTGCTATCTACCATTTTGTAGTCCAAAAACTTTACAGCAACAAACGTTTTCAACCCGGCATCTTCCGTTTTGTATTTATTTTCAAGTGCAGTCCACAGTTCCTTTGACGTTTCTACGCCACTGTAGACGTTATACAAAGCATCTTCCAGCCCGCTTAGAATATAATTCTTGCATAAAAAATCTGAATGCTTCCACGCCTCAACGACGAGAAAGCGTTCAGTTTCTGGAGTTTCGTCGGACAACACAGGAACATCTTCCTTGATGAACTTCGCGAGACTCAGAGTAGTCAAATAGAAGAACATCTTTTGTTGCCAGTGCTTGAAATCAATCCCGGAAAATTTTTCGGGTTTCTCCGCCGGTGCCAATGCTGCCGAAGTCGTTCGGCTTGTTGAGGCATTAGCAGTCACCATTGGAACAACTTGGTTCTCATTCCCGTTAGTCATTTCTGTAAAAGAATGACACAAATATTAAAATCCCGTAGATTTTAATAGAGTATAAAACCACAAATGTTTTACTCTTCCAGAAATAGTAAAAACAAATACAGAAATATTTTAAATTCCTTAAGCTTGTTATTACAATGTATTTGTAAAATAATTCTGAAAATATAAATAAATACAAACAAGTATATGCATAAACAGAAATGAAGAAACCAATTCGAGCTCACTGAATTCACAGTGTTTCCTTAAGGAATTTAATCCCCTCCTAGTACCCAAGGTTATGGATTATTTCCTCCCAGGATAGAACGAATTACATACTGGTGTAGTGGTACTGCAAACCCAGTGTTTTTGCTCAGACGAGTTACAAAGTTCGGTAGCAAATCACACTTACTTTTTGCTTTGTTTGATGCTAAAAGTATGCAGAAGAAAGGAGGAAAAACTCAGAAATTCGTAGTAAAATTCTGAGCAGAATAGTGTTGTATTTATAGCCAAAAGTTGGGCTGAAATCTGAAGAGTCTCTTCAGAATGGCTATTTCTGCAAAACTGCCACAACATAAATGCCATTGCATAAATGGCCATTTACTCAATAATAAAGAGGGAAAATAAAGAGAGAAAATTGATGGGTAGTTATGTTTCTGTTACAAAAACAGAAAAACTGAAATTTGGATTTAATATTAATATTTATTTAATATTAATATTATGTTATTAAAATAAATATTTAATAACATTTCTGTTAATATTTTACTATTAACAAATAAATTTGGTCCAAAAAGTTAATCAATCGATACAACAACAACAACAACAACTACCCAGTATAGTCCCACAAGGTGGGGTCTGGGGAGGGTAATATGTAGACAAGCCTTACCCCTACCCAAAAGGGTAGAGAGGCTGTTTCCAATCGACCCTCGGCTTAGAGAAGGAAAAGGAAAGCAACAACAAAAACAAAAACAAAAGAGCATTAGTAATTTCGGCAGAAATCGCATAAATAGTTATCTAAACATAAGAATTATACATAAAATGACATGCAATAATATCAAACAATAACTACCATAAATAACTACCATAAGGGGGACACAATCCAATGCACGAATCATCTATGAGTCGCCCTGACAAGCCTCACCCAACCCCGGGAAAGGAGTACAAACAATTCTAGGAGCCCCTATCCTATACTAGACCTCCAGACTTTTCTATCGAGGGCCATGTCCTCGGAAATATGCATCCTAGCCATGTCATGCCTAATCACCTCTCCCCAATACCTCTTAGGCCTCCCTCTGCCTCTCCTCACGCCGACCACCGCCAGTCGTTCACAACTTCTCACCGGGGCATCAGGACTTCTCCTCCGCACATGCCCGAACCACCCGAGCCTCGCTTCACGCATCTTCTCATCCACCGGGGCCACCCCCACCTTCTCTCGAATAACTTCATTCTTAATCTTATCTAACCTGGTGAGTCCACACATCCACTTGAGCATCCTCATCTCCGCAACCTTCATTCTCTGAACATGAGAGTTCTTCACCGGCCAGCACTCCGCCCCATACAACATGGCAGGTCTAACCACAGTTCTATCCGAATCCGAATCCGAAGCCGATGCCGAAGCCGTAGCCGAGCCGAGCGAGCGACGACGACGACGACGGTGCGAGGCTTGCTTTCTTCTCAACTCTTTAAGAGCTAGAAGAAGAGCAATTGCTTATATACCCATAAAAACCCTCTTCCTCCTCCGATATGGGACAATACCCATTTACCAAGGAGAAGAAACTTGAAATTTCACTCAAAATTTCATTTCCCCCCATTTCCCACTCACCCTCTTTTAACTCTTTAACATATATTTAATTAATATGTTAAAAACCCAACAGTTACCATCATAAAGTCCACATCATTCTCAACCAAATTTACCACGACATTCATAAAAAGCATCACTACAAAGAAATGCAAACGAATAGGTTGAAAAGAGGGTTTTTATGGGTATATAAGCAATTGCTCTTCTTCTAGCTCTTAAAGAGTTGAGAAGAAAGCTAGCCTCGCGCCGTCGTCGTCGTCGTCGCTCGCTCGGCTCGGCTCGGCTTTGGCTTCGGCTATGGCTACGGCTACGACTTCGGATTCGGATTCGGATTTGGATTTGGATTTGGATTTGGATTTGGTCAAATGATCGATTGATTAACTTTTTGGACCAAATTTATTTGTTAATAGTAAAATATTAATAGAAATTTTATTAAATACTCCCTCCGTTTCAATTTATGTGAACCTATTTCCCTTTTGGTCCGTGCCAAAAAGAATGACCACTATCCTTATTTGGAAACAATTTACCTTTATGCTATGATTTATAGCCACACAAAATATATATGCTTCATTCTACACCACAAGATTAAAAGTCTTCTCTCTTTTCTTAAACTCCGTGCCCAGTCAAATGGGTTCACATAAATTGAAACGGAGGGAGTATTTATTTTAATAACAAAATATTAATATTAAATAAATATTATGTTTCTGTTAAAAAATAGAAAAACTCAAATTAGATTTAATATTAATATTTATTTAATATTAATATTATGTTATTAAAATAAATATTTAATAATACTTCTGTTAATATTTTACTATTAACAAATAAATTTGGTCCAAAAAGTTAATTAATCGATCATTTGACCAAATCCAAAGTCGAAGACGATGCCGAAGCCGTAGCCGAGCCGAGCGAGCGAGCGACGACGACGACGGCGTGAGGCTTGCTTTCTTCTCAACTCTTTAAGAGCTAGAAGAAGAGCAATTGCTTATATACCCATAAAAACCTCTTCCTCTTCCGATATGGGACAATGCCCATTTACTAAGGAGAGGGAACTTGAAATTTCACTCAAAATTTCATTTCTCCCCATTTCCCATTCACCCTCTTTTAACTCTTTAATATATATTTAATTAATATATTAAAAACCTAACAGTTACCATCATAAAGTCCACATCATTCTCAACCAAATTCACCACGACATTCATAAAAAGCATCACTACAAAGAAATGCAAACGAATAGGTTGAAAGGGTTCGACCTAACTTGGGCGAATTCATAGCCCAGCAACACGCTTGGAACCAGCAGATCGGTGCAGCAATATTGGCATTGATTAGGAACACAAATACAAGATCACATATATTTCCAAGAGGAACTGGCTTGAGGAATGTCACGCCCCACCCTTGGGAGCGCGATTGATGCTTAATCGTATATCCCAGTCAAGCAAGCCTACTTGATGCCTTAAAGCCAACCATACCCATGAATAACGTGCGGATGAATACCAAGAGTTAGACGAACCAGAAGATAACATGTATAACACCAATTTCAATACTTATAAAAACTTCATTTACGATTTCAAAAATAATTAAGTTCATGGTTTAAAAGTGGAAACATGTCCAACAACTACAATATTTTTAGTTTGTTACCCCAATCAAAATACAATCCACGATATGTCTACGGAGCCTCTAAGTGAACAAGAGTAATGTGATGAACCGATAAGTCATCTCATATTTTAGAATCCAATTCTGTATTTCGAAGACTTAAATATCTCATTTTTAGCCTTTCTTGACTTGCATGTGTGGTCCGGGTATTTTTCGTGAAGGCTTATATGTTAAAAACTAATAACATTAACAATTTTTGCCTTAAAATAATTTGAGTTGAATAAACGGACCTGGATTCGTATTTTGATAGTCCTGATGGATTCGTATTGAAATAAGGGACCTGGATGTGTGCCCAAAATCGAATTCCGATGTCCCTAGCTCGAGATATGAATTTTTGATGAAAAATTAAAAGTTTGAATGTTTAATGATTTTAAGAATTGACTGATGTTTGATCTTGTTTGTACCGGGTCCGTATTTTAGTTTCAGATCCGATATAGGTCCATTATTATATTTATGACTCGTCCGCAAAATTTGATGAGAAACGGAGTTAGTTTGACGTGATTTGGACGTTCGGTTGGAAAATAGAAGTTTTAAAGTTTTCTGGAAATTTCATTTGGTTTGGTGTTCAATATATAGTTGCAGGTGTTATTTTTGTGATTTGATCGTGCGAGCAAGTTCGTATGATATTTTAGGACTTGTGTGCATGTTTGGTTTGGAGCACCGAGGGCTCAAGTGAGTTTCGAATAGGCTACATAGTGTTGTAAACTCAGAAAACTTGGCAGCTTCTCCAACTGATCTGCAATCTTTGCGTTTGCAAGGTCTGCTCACAAAGAGATGGTTACAACTGCTTAAGGATTGTGATATCACCATTTTGTACCATCCCGGGAAGGCCAATATGGTGGCTAATGCCTTGAGTCATTAGGTGGGGAGTTTGGGAAGCTTAGCATATTTACCGACAGTCAAGAGGCCATTAGCATTGGATGTTTAGGCGTTGACAAACGGTTTGTGAGATTGGATATTTCTAAGTCGAGTCGAGTGTTGGCTTGTGTGGTTTCCCACTCTTCTCTTTATGATCGTATCAGGGAGCGTCAGTATGATGACCCCTATTTGCACGTCCTTAAGGACACAGTACAACACGGTGATGCTACGGAGGTCACAATTGGGGATGATATTGCATTGATGACTCAAGGTGGGCCATGTGTGCCAAATGTAGACGTATTGTGTGAGTTGATTCTTCAAGAAGTTCACAGCTCGCAGTACTCTATTCATCCCGGTGCCTTGAAAATGTATTAGCATTTGGGGCAACATTATTGATTGTGTAGGATTAAGAAGGGCATAGTGGAGTGTGTAGCTTGCTGTCTAAATTGCTAACAGGTGAAGTATGAGCATCAGCGACCGGGTGGATTGCTTCAGAAGTTAGAGATTCCAGAGTGGAAATGGGAAAAGATCACTATGGATTTTATTGTTGGACTCCACGGACTCAACGAATGTTTGATGCAACTTGGGTGATTGATATTAGGCTAACCAAGTTAGTTTATTTGATTCCCGTGATGACTATCTAATCTTCCGAGCAGCTGGCTCAAGTATATATCCGTGAGATTGTCTGACTTTATGGCGTGGGGGTATCTATAAACTCTAACTAGGGTATACAGTTTACATCACGGTTCTGGAGGGCCGTACAACATGAGTTAGGTACTCGGGTGGAGTTGAGCCTAAGAGTTCACCCTTTGTCAAACGGTCAGTCCGAGTGCCCTATTCTAATTCTAAAGGGTATGCTTCGTGCGTGTGTGATAGAGTTTGGAGGTTCTTAGTATCAGATCTTTCCCCTTGCAGAGTTTTCCTACTACAATAGTTATCAGTTCATCATTTAGAGTGCACCGTATGAAGCTTTGTATGGTAGGCAGCGCCGATCCCCAATGAGTTGGTTCGAACCGGGCAAGGCAAGATTATTGGGTATGGACTTGGTTCAATATGCCTTGGAGAAGGTTAATGTGATTGAGGATAGACTTCGTGCAGCCAGTCTAAACAAAATTGTTATACAGATCGGAAGGTTCGCAATCTTGCATTCATGGTTAGAGAGCGGTTCTTTCTCTAGGTTTCGCCTATGAAGGGCGTTATGAGGTTCGAAAAGATGGTCAAGCTAATCCCAAGGTTCATTGGTCCATTTGTGTGACGACCCAAAGGGTCATCACTTGTTTTATTAATCATTCCGAGCTTTTGAGGTCTTAAAAACCTCAATTATAGTTGCCTCGATTTGCGTGCACAGTCCGGGCACAAAGCTGGAAAATATTTATGTTGAAATATGTGAAATATGTGAAAAAGTTGAAGAATTTTGATATTAATATTGATATGGTTGACTTTGGTCAACATTTTTGGTAAACGGACCGGATCCGTGATTTGACTGTTTCAGAAAATCCGTAGAAAAATATGGAACTTGGGCATATGTCCGTAATTGAAATCCGAGGTCTAGAACCCCAGTAAAAGAATTTTTCTGTTAAATTGTTTTCTGAAAATGTTTAAGGAAAATGAAACTGAATTTTGATTAAAAAGTACCGGTATCGGGCTCGTATTTTGGTTCCGACGCCCGGTACAGGTCATATATATTGGTTAAGCGCTTCCTGTAAAGTTTGGTTGAAAACGGACGTCGTTTGACGTGTTTCGGCCTTAAATTGGAAAGTTTGGAAATTATGGAATTTTAAAGAATTCTTGAGTTTTAAGGCTCAATTCATTGATTTTGATGTTATTTTAGCGATTTGATCGCGCGAGCAAGTTCGTATGATGCTTTTGAGTTAGTGTACATATTTGGTTTGGAGCCCCGAGGGCTCGGGAGTGTTTCGGAGGTGGTTCGGGGTGTTTTTGGACTTAGAAAAGCAGCAGATTTCCTGCAATTTTTACACAGATATTTTACCCTACGCGATCGCGGACTTGTCCACGCGATCGCACTGCCTTGTCTCGATACTCAACGCGATCGCGACTGTCTTCACGCGATCGCGAAGCTTTACATCTTTCTCCAACGCGATCGCAGCCTTCTTCACGCGATCGCGTAGCTTTCCGTTTTCCTTCAACGCGATCGCGACCCTTTCACGCGATCGCGTAGTACAAATGAGCCACCCAGCGAAATTCTTCTACGCGATCGCAGCATTGTCCACGCGATCGCGTAGTGTTGAATATTTGCCTTCCGCGATCGCGACCCAATTCACGCGATCGCGTAGAACAAATTCGCTGCCCAGTGAATTTAATCCCAAAACAGAACAGAAACGGGATAAAAATCCCATTTCTGTTCAACTCTCTTCTCCACAGCTTTTTGGACGATTTTTGAGCGATTCTTCATCAAACTTCTTGGGTAAGTGATTCTTAACTCGTTTTCTTCATTTTCTATCAATATTATTTGAATTACTAAGCCTAATTAGGTGTAAATGGGTAGAAAAATTGAGAATTGAGTATAATAAGGGTTTTCAAAGAATTTGCGATCTAGAACTCGTTTTGGAGTCGAGCTTAAGAACAAATTGTATATTTGAACTCATGGAGGATTGGGTGAACTTATTTTGGTTCGAAACTTGAGTTTCGATTATGTGGGCTCGGGGTCGATTTTTACTATTCCGGGCAGAATGTTGTAAAAATCATATTTAGCAATATGAACTAGTTTGTTAAGTAGAAATGATGATATGAAATCAATTGTGTATAGATATGGTTGGATTGGAGTCAAATTCGAAAGGAAAAGGCATTGCTACGGATTGAATCGTTCGTGAACTTTCGAGGTAAGTGTTTGTTCTATCCTAGTTTGTAGGAATATGAATTTAGTTATGAATAAAGTGTTGAATAAGAGTTATTGGTGTTATACCGGTAATGAAGGTAAATTGTTGAAATTATTATGAATTATTGGTTTAAAACCGGTAATTATAAATATTGTTGATATAGAGATTATTGGCTAAATGCCGGTAATATATATATTTTATAAATTGGGATCGTGTGGTACGCCGACCACAAAGTGATTTAAAATCTTGGCATTGGCCATAGTTGCCGGTAGCCGATTGATATATTTGGGAGCGGGTGGTACGCCTACCACAAGATATAATTATTGATATATTTGGGAGCGGGTGGTACGCTACCACAAGATATAATTATTGATATATTTGGGAGCGGGTGGTACGCCTACCACAAGATATAATTATTGATATATTTGGGAGCGGGTGGTACGCCTACCACAAGAGATAAGTACTGATATATTGGGAGCGGGTGGTACGCCTACCACAAGATATAATTACTCGTGATAGTTGGGAGCGGGTGGTACGCCTACCACGAGATATGAAATGAGAGAGGAATTGAGACATGAAAGTAAGATTTATTATGTTGATTAGATTATTCGGGATATCGTGAGTTATTGACTGTTATTTCGGAGCAGAGTATTTCCTTATAATGTATTATATATATATGCCTATATTGCAATTGTACAGGTTTAGGTGGGTGACCGGCCTTAGCCTTGTCACTAGTTCGCTGGGTTAGGCCGGGCACTTACCGACACATGGGGTCGGTTGTGTCGATACTACACTCTGTGCTCTTTTTCGCGAGATACGGGTTACGGACAGCGGCAGCGGCGATAGCGACTTGTGGATTTTTCGAATACGAGACTACGAGGTAGCCTTGCGAGCGTCCGCGGGACCCGTTGTCTCTTCTATCTATGTTTTTCATTTTGTTATCTCATGTAACCGAGATAAACAGTTTGTATTTTCTTTCAAACAATTATGTGTATTATTCTTAGAATTTCGTGAGTACTGTGACACCAATCTTGGGTAGTGTATCAGATTTGGATTTTCTTTATCATATTTGACTAAGTCTTCCGCTAATTTTGATTATTCCGCTGTAATTTTTATGTTGTTTATAATAAATTGGTAATTAATGGAGATGTAATTAATATTTGGCTTGCCTAGCTTCCATTTAGTAGGCGCCATCATGATCCCGATGGTGGGAAATCCGGGTCGTGACAAGTTGGTATCAGAGCACTAGGTTGCACAGGTCTCACAACTCACGAACAACCTTAGTAGAATCTGAAGGATCGGTACGGAGACGTCTGTATTTATCCTCCAGAGGCTACAGAGTTAGGAAAATATTCTCTTTATTCTTTCCGGTCGTGCGACTTGATCTTTTGAATGTTAATTGAACTTCTACTCTGTTCTTCCGCAGATGGTAAGGACACGTGCATCCTCATCTACCGACCAGCAGCCCGAGATCCCAGCAGCGACAGCTCCTGCTAGGGGTAGAGGCCGAGGTCGAGGCCGGTCCTAGAGGACAAGGTAGGGGCGGGGCTCAGCCCCGAGCAGCAGAGCACGAGTGGCAGAACCTCGTGTTCATATCGAGGAGGAAGTTCCAACCACAGCAGCTCCAGTAGGCCCGGCTCAGGTCCCAGGAGGGGCTGTGTTTTCACCGGATCTACGGGATACTTTGGTCCGTATAGCGGGTTTCATGGATCATATTACCAGAGCGCAGGCTTATTACCGGTGGCACCAGCCACTTCTCAGGCCGGAGGAGGTAATTAGACTCCTGCTACGCGCACTCCGGAGCCAGTAATTCCCCAGGCTCAGGATCCTGTGATTCAGCCAGTTGAGGCAGTTCGGCCTATTATTGCGACTCCGTCTAATGATGGTGCAGCCATGTCTGCTGATGCGTTGTGGAGATTGGACAGGTTTACCAAACTGTTCACTACCACATTCAGTGGCACTCCTTCAGAGGATCCACAGGACTTCCTATACAGCTGCCACGAAGTTCTCCGTACTATGGGTATTGTGGAGACAAATGGTGTGGATTTTGCTACTTTTCGGTTATCCGGTTCCGCCAAGACTTGGTGGAGAGATTATTGTCTAACCAGGCCAGCGGGATCGTCATCTTTGACTTGGGAGCAGTTTGCAGAATTATTCTTGGAGAAGTTCCTTCCAGCAACTCAGCGGGAGTTTATGCGCAGACAATTTGAGCGTCTTCATCGGGGTTCTATGTCTGTCACACAGTACGAGACTAGGTTCGTGGACCTGGCTCGTCATGCTGTTATCATACTTCCCACAGAGCGGGAGAGAGTGAGGAGGTTTATTGATGGCTTGAATCGGCCAATTCGGCTACAGATGGCTATGGGTGCAGGAACTGAAATCACTTTTCAGGAGGCGGCTAATGCAGCCCGCCGGATAGAGATGGCTCTGTCACAGGGAGCGAGACATGGATCGGATAAGAGATCTCGTAATTCGGGTAGATTCAGTGGTACCTCGTCTGGAGATAGAGATTTTTATGATAGAGGCCATCCTCCTAGGCCTTATCAGTCAGCTCTTCAGGTTTCTCATGATGCTTCAGGTGATCGTAATTCTCGATCACGCTACTCTGATTAGCAGCCTATCAAGGCACCACCACTTCGCTATTTTCAGCAGCCGAGGGCTTGTTTTACGTGCGGTGATCTTAGGCACATTGCAAAGTATTGCCCTCGAGCTTCTGACATATCTCACCAGCAGGGTTCTCGTGCCATGATTCAGGCCCCAGTTCCCTCACAGCCTGCCCAGCCGGCTAGAGGCGGAGGTAGAGGACATAGAGGTGGAGGTAGAGGTCATAGAGGTGGAGCTCGGACCGATAGAGGTAGAGACCAGCCAGCAGCTGATCGTCCTAGAGATACTGCTCAGGGTGGTGGGGCACATCCCCGATGTTATGCACTTCCTGCCAGACTAGAGGCTGAGTGTTAGATGCAGTCATTACGAGTATTATTTTGGTTTGTGATAGAAAGGCATCAGCATTATTTGACCCTGGGTCTACATATTCGTACGTGTCCTTCCTATTTTGCACCATACTTGATTCAGCCCAGTGATCCACTGAGTGTTCCTGTTCATGTGTCTACGCCAGTAGGCAACTCTATTGTGGTTGATCGAGTTCATCGGTCATGTATTATAGTAATTGAGGGTCTCGAGACCCGTGCTAATTTATTACTCCTAAATATGGTGGACTTCGATATTATACTAGGCATGGACTAGCTATCTCCGTATCATGCTATTTTAGATTGCCATGCCAAGACTGTGACTTTAGCCCTGCCGAATTCGCCTCGTATAGAGTGGAAAGGAATTTCAGGTCATACTAGCCGTAATGTTATTTCTTATGTTAAGGCTCAGCGTATGGTTGGAAAGGGATGCTTGGCTTATTTGGCCTATGTCCGTGATTCTAGTGCTGAGGTTCCTTCTATTGACTCTGTGCCTGTGGTTCGCGAATTTCCTGAAGTATTTCCTTCGGACTTGCCAGGTATGCCGCCCGATAGGGACATTGATTTTTGCATTGATTTGGCTCCAGGCACTCAGCCCATTTCCATTCCCCCATACCGTATGGCTCCGCCAGAGTTAAAAGAATTGAAGGAACAGTTGCGGGATTTACTTGAAAAGGGTTTCATTAGACCCAGTGTTTCGCCGTGGGGTGCACCTGTATTATTTGTAAAGAAGAAAGATGGTTCGATGAGAATGTGCATTGATTATCGACAGTTAAACAAGGTGACTATCAAAAATAAATATCCATTTCCGCGAATTGATGATTTATTTGACCAACTTCAGGGTGCCAAGGTATTTTCAAAGATAGATTTGAGATCTGGCTATCATCAGCTGAAGATTAGGGCATCCGATGTCCCTAAGACAGCGTTCCGCACTCGGTATGGACATTATGAATTTCTGGTCATGTCTTTTGGGTTGACAAATGCTCCAGCGACTTTTATGGAATTAATGAATCGGGTGTTCCGGCCTTATTTAGACTTGTTTGTAATAGTCTTCATTGATGACATATTAATATATTCCCGCGGTCAGGAGGAGCATGCGCAACATCTCAGAGTGGCCTTACAGACTCTGAAAGATAGCCAGCTATATGCAAAATTTTCAAAGTGTGAATTTTGGCTAAGTTCAGTTGCATTCCTGGGTCATATTGTGACGGCAGCAGGTATTTAGGTTGATCCGAAGAAAATTGAGGCAGTCATGAGCTGGCCTAGACCGACATCAGCCACAGATATTCGGAGTTTCTTGGGGTTAGCGGGTTATTATCGCCGATTCGTAGAAGGATTTTTGTCTATTGCAACCCCACTGACCAGATTGACCCAGAAGGGTGTTCAATTTGAATGGTCCGATGAATGTGAGGCGAGCTTTCAAAAGCTCAAGACAACCTTGACCACAACACCGGTATTGGTTTTACCCACAGGTACGGGACCTTATACTGTTTATTGTGATGCTTCCCGTATTGGGCTTGGTGTTGTGTTAATGCAGGATGGCAAGGTTATTGCCTATGCTTCGAGGCAGTTGAAGATTCATGAGAAGAACTATCCGGTGCATGATCTAGAATTGGCGGCGATTATTCACGCATTGAAGATCTGGAGGCATTATTTGTATGGTGTAGTATGTGAAGTGTACACCGATCATAAGAGTCTTCGGTATTTGTTTAAGCAGAAAGAGTTGAATATGAGGCAGAGAAGATGGCTAGAGTTGCTAAAAGACTATGATGTTACTATTTTATATCACCCAGGTAAGGCCAATGTGGTGGCCGATGCATTGAGTAGAAAGTCTGCCAGCATGGGTAGTCTTGCATATATTCCGGTCAGTCAGAGACCATTGGCTCTAGACGTCCAGGCATTAGCCAACCGGTTCGTGAGATTGGACATTTCTGAGCCTAGCAGGGTGTTAGCCTGCACGGTCGCTCGTTCTTCTTTATTAGAGCGTATCCGTGAGAGGCAATTTGATGATCCTCATTTGCGTGAGTTGAGAGATACGGTACAGCGGGGAGGTGCCACACAGGTAAATCTAGATGATGATGGGATATTGAAATTGCGGGGTCGAGTTTGTGTGCCCAATGTCGAAGGGATTCGAGAGTTAATCTTAGCAGAGGCCCACAGTTCGCGGTATTCTATTCACCCCAGGCGCCGCGAAGATGTACCAGGACTTACGGCAACACTATTGGTGGCGCAGAATGAAGAAAGATATCGTTGCGTATGTCGCTCGGTGTCTAAATTGTCAGCAGGTGAAATATGAGCACCAGAGACCTGGTGGTGTATTCCAGAGGATTGAAATTCCCGAGTGGAAATGGGAGCGGGTCACTATGGACTTCGTTACTGGACTTCCTTTGACTCGGAGGAAATTTGATGCTATTTGGGTCATTGTTGATAGGTTGACCAAGTCGGCACACTTTATTCCAGTATCTGTCTCCTACTCGTCGGAGAGGTTAGCGGAGGTTTACATTAGGGAGATTGTTCGTCTCCATGGGGTGCCAGTATCTATTATCTATTATCTATGATCGGGGAACGCAGTTTACCTCGCGGTTCTGGAGAGCGGTCCAGCAGGGGTTAGGCACCCAAGTTCAGTTGAGTACAGCATTTCATCCTCAGACGGATGGCCAGTCCGAAAGGACTATTCGGATTCTAGAGGACATGCTTCGAGCTCTGTGTTATTGATTTCGGAGGCTCGTGGGATCGGTTTCTACCATTAGCAGAGTTCGCCTACAATAACAGTTACCAATCTAGCATCCGGATGGCTCCGTATGAGGCGTTATATGGTAGGCGATGTCGATCACCAGGTTGGATGGTTTGAACCGGGAGAGGCTCGGTTGTTAGGTACGGACTTAGTTCAGGAGGCCTTGGATAAGGTCAAGACTATTCAGGAGAGATTGCGTTCAGCTCAGTCCAAGCAGAAGACTTATGCGGATCGTAAGGTTCGAGATGTAGATTTCATGGTTGGCGAACGAGTATTGCTCCGAGTGTTGCCTATGAAGGGTGTGATGAGGTTTGGGAAGAAGGGCAAGCTCGGCCCTAGGTATATTGGTCCATTTGAGATTCTAGACGAGTGGGAGGGGTGGCTTACAGACTAGCTCTGTCGCCTAGCTTATCAGTCGTGCATCCAGTTTTCCATGTATCTATGCTTTGGAGATACCACGGCGATCCCACACATGTGTTAGGACTTCAGTATTGTCCAATTGGACAATGATCTATCTTACGAGGAGGAGCCGGTAGCCATTCTAGGCCGACGGGTTCGACGGTTGAGGTCGAAGAGTTATCCTTCGTGCGTGTTCGGTGGAGAGGTCGGCCTCCGAGGCATCGACACGGGAGTCCGAGTCTAATATGCGGAGCCGCTACCCACATTTGTTTCCTAACTCGGGTACTTCTTCTTTTGTCCGTTCGAGGACGAACGGTTGTTTTAGAGGTGGAGATTGTGACGACCCAAAGGGTCATCACTTGTTTTATTAATCATTCCGAGCTTTTGAGGTCTTGAAAACCTCAATTATAGTTGCCTCGATTTGCGTGCACGACCGGGCACAAAGCTGGAAAATATTTATGTTGAAATATGTGAAATATGTGAAAAAGTTGAAGAATTTTGATATTAATATTGATATGGTTGACTTTGGTCAACATTTTTGGTAAACGGACCTGGATCCGTGATTTGACTATTTCAGAAAATCCGTAGAAAAATATGGAACTTGGGCATATGTCCGGAATTGAAATCCGAGGTCTAGAACCCCGGTAAAAGAATTTTTCTGTTAAATTGTTTTCCGAAAATGTTTAAGGAAAATGAAACTGAATTTTGATTAAAAAGTACTGGTATCGGGCTCGTATTTTGGTTCCGACGCCCGGTACAGGTCATATATATTGGTTAAGCGCTTCCCGTAAAGTTTGGTTGAAAACGGACGTCGTTTGACGTGTTTCGGCCTTAAATTGGAAAGTTTGGAAATTATGGAATTTTAAAGAATTCTTGAGTTTTAAGGCTCAATTCATTGATTTTGATGTTATTTTAGCGATTTGATCGCGCGAGCAAGTTCGTATGATGTTTTTGAGTTAGTGTACATATTTGGTTTGGAGCCCCGAGTGCTCGGGAGTGTTTCGGAGGTGGTTCGGGGTGTTTTTGGACTTAGAAAACTGGCAGATTTTCTGCAATTTTTACACGGACATTTTACTCTACGCGATCGCGGCCTTGTACACGCGATCGCACTGCCTTGTCACATTACTCAACGCGATCGCAGCTTGTCTGCACGCGATCGCGAAGCTTTCTATCCTTCTTCAACGCGATCGCAGTCGTCTGCACGCGATCGCGTAGCTTTCCGTTTTCCTTCAACGCGATCGCGACCCTTTTCACGCGATCGCATAGTACAAATGAGCCACCCAGCGAAATTCTTCTACGCGATCGCGGCATTGTCCACGCGATCGCGTAGTGTTGAATATTTGCCTTCCGCGATCGCGACCCGATTCACGCGATCGCGTAGAACAAATTCGCTGCCCAGTGAATTTAATTCCAAAACAGAACAGAAACGGGATAAAAATCCCATTTCTGTTCAAGTCTCTTCTCCACAGCTCCTTGGACGATTTTTGAGCGATTCTTCATCAAAATTCTTGGGTAAGTGATTCTTAACTCGTTTTCTTCATTTTCCATCAATATTATTTGAATTCCTAAGCCTAATTAGGTGTAAATGGGTAGAAAAATTGAGAATTGAGTATAATAAGGGTTTTCAAAGAATTTGCGATCTAGAACTCGTTTTGGAGTCGAGCTTAAGAACAAATTGTATATTTGAACTCATGGAGGATTGGGTGAACTTATTTTGGTTCGAAACTTGAGTTTCGATTATGTGGGCCCGGGGTCGATTTTTACTATTCCGGGCAGAATGTTGTAAAAATCATATTTAGCAATACGAACTAGTTTGTTAAGTAGAATTGATGATATGAAATCAATTGTGTATAGATATGGTTGGATTGGAGTCAAATTCGAAAGGAAAAGGCATTGCTACGGATTGAATCGTTCGTGAACTTTCGAGGTAAGTGTTTGTTCTATCCTAGTTTGTAGGAATATGAATTTAGTTATGAATAAAGTGTTGAATAAGAGTTATTGGTGTTATACTGGTAATGAAGGTAAATTGTTGAAATTATTATGAATTATTGGTTTAAAACCGGTAATTATAAATATTGTTGATATAGAGATTATTGGCTAAATGCTGGTAATATATATATTTTATAAATTGGGATCGTGTGGTACGCCGACCATAAAGTGACTTAAAATCTTGGCATTGGCCATAGTTGCCGGTAGCCGATTGATATATTTGGGAGCGGGTGGTACGCCTACCACAAGATATAATGATTGATATATTTGGGAGCGGGTGGTACGCCTACCACAAGATATAATTATTGATATATTTGGGAGCGGGTGGTACGCCTAGCACAAGAGATAAGTACTGATATATTGGGAGCGGGTGGTACGCCTACCACAAGATATAATTACTGTGATAGTTGGGAGCGGGTGGTACGCCTACCACGAGATATGAAATGAGAGAGGAATTGAGACATGAAAGTAAGATTTATTATGTTGATTAGATTATTCTGGATATCGTGAGTTATTGATTGTTATTTCAGAGCAGAGTATTTCCTTATAATGTATTATATATATATGCTTATATTGCAACTGTACAGGTTTAGGTGGGTGACTGGGCTTAGCCTTGTCACTAGTTCGTCGGGATAGGCCAGGCACTTACCAGTACATGGGGTCGGTTGTGCTGATACTACACTCTGCGCTCTTTTTGCGCAGATACAGGTTACAGACAGCAGCAGCGGCAGTAGCGACTTGTGGATTTTTTGAATACTGAGACTACGAGGTAGCCTTGCAGGCGTCCGCAGGACCCGTTGTCTCTTCTATCTATGTTTTTCATTCTGTTATCTCATGTAACCGAGATAAACAGTTTGTATTTTCTTTCAAACAATTATGTGTATTATTCTTAGAAGTTCGTGAGTACTGTGACACCAATCTTGGGTAGTGTATCAGATTTGGATTTTCTTTATCATATTTGACTAAGTCTTCCGCTAATTTTGATTATTCCGCTGTAATTTTTATGTTGTTTATAATAAATTGGTAATTAATGGAGATGTAATTAATATTTGGCTTGCCTAGCTTCCATTTAGTAGGCGCCATCATGATCCCGATGGTGGGAAATCCGGGTCGTGACAATTTGAGGTGTTGCGGTGACTTAGGGAGGTTGCTTCTCAGCTTGATTTACCTCCCATTCTTCCAGAAGTTCATTCGATATTCCATATTTCTATGCTTCGAAAGTATCACGATGATCCGTCTCACGTATTGGATTTCAGTTCAGTCCAGTTGAACAAGGATCTATCTTATGTTGAGGAGCCAGTGGCTATTTCAGACAGGCATGTTCGAAAGATGAAGTCAAAGAAAATTGCTTCGGTGAAGGTTTAGTAGAGGGGTCAGCCCGTCGAGGAGGTGACTTGGGAGACCGAGCAGGATATGCACAACTATTATCCTTATTTTTTACCACTTCAGGTATGTTTCTAGGCTCGTTTGAAGAAAAATAATTATTTTAAGAGGGGGAGGATGTAACGACCGGCGGGTTGTTTTGAGAGTATTAGCCCCGATCCCCCTTTTAGTGCCTTTTCGGTATTGTTTGCATATTGTGTGACTTGCCGGAGGTTTTGTCTTAGTTTTTGGAGTTTTTTGAGACACTTACTCCCTAAATGGAGGCTTAAGCCTTAAGATTTGGATAGTAATCAGAACTATGTGAAGACAATCCCGGAATGGAGTTTCGTCTATTCCTTTAGCTTTGTTATGTAATTTTGGGCTTAGGGGCGTATCTGGCTTGCATTTTAGAGGCCTGTAGCTGATTTAGGCTTGAAATAGCAAATGTTAAATTTTTGAAGATTTTGATCGATAGTGAACTTTTTGATATCGGGGTCAAAATCCTATTTCGTAAGTTCGAGTATGTCCGTAATGTTGAATATGACTTGTGTGAAAAATTTGGATCAGTCGGACATGGTTTGATAGGTTTCGACCTCGGTCGTAAATATTTGAAGTTTCAAGTTCTTTACGTTTGAATTTGGAGGGTGATTCGTAATTTTAGCATTGATTGATATAATTTGAGGCTAGACTAAATTTATGTGTGTTTTAGGATTGGTTGGTATTCTTGTTTGATGTCTCCGGGGCCTCGGGTGAATTTTGGTTGCTTAACATATCCTTTTTGGACATTGGAGGATAATAGATTTTCTGTTGATTTGTTGCAGACATTCTTTTCATCACATTCACGAGAGAGTTCTCGCATTCGCATACGGTGTCTAGGGAGGGCAACTGAGCTGCTCTTCATGTTTGCGATGTGGTTCCCGCATTCGCGAAGATGTGGAACCTTGAGGCTTATTTGCGAGAGGAACAAACAGATAGAGTTTCAGTCATTAAACCTACGCGTTCGCAAAGAGGGTCTCGCGTTCGCCTAGGGTCAGCCAGTATAAGGTACACGTTTGCGAGGGGACACTTAACTGGGCAGATATTAGGTACATGTTCCCCTAGGAAGAGGAATCTCTGGTCAACATTTTTTTGTTCAACACGAACGCGAGGCTTTAACTGCGTTCTTCGCGAAGAAGGAATTAACTGAGTAGATATAAAGTTTCAAAAAATGATGGTTTGGCGATTTTTATCAAATCTTGAGATTGGGAGCACTGTTATGGACGCGATTTTAAGGGATTTTTAGATATATCAACTGGGTAATAATTGTTGACTCAATTTGTATTGTATCCCACTAATATATCATTAATTTATTATCTAATAGTGAATTTAAGGTAAAAATTTGGAGAAATATGGGTAGGAGTTCTTCAACTAAGATTTTGGATTTTGATTGGGGTTATGATATCGGATTTGGATAATTTTTGCATGAGTGAACTCATGAGTGAATGATGTTCGTATTTTGTGACGTTCACCCTATTTTGAAATGTGGGGCCGGGGAGACTTTTTTGGGTGATTTTCTAATTTTTTGATTTAGCTTTGGTTTCATTAGCTAGATTAATTTCTTGTACTACCTCTGTTCTGGTTTATGTGAACCTATTTTCTTTTTGGTCCGCTCCAAAAAGAATGAGCCCTTTTTAAATTTGGCAATAATTTAACTTAAGCTTACTATTCTACCCTTAATAAGAAGCTTTTATAACCACAAAAATACTCTGGGCCCCTTTTTGACTTGTTTAGGACCACAAATTCTGAAAGTCTTTATTTTTTTTCTTAAACTCAATGCCCAACTCAATGCCCAGTCAAATATGTTTGCATAAATTGAAACAGAGAGAGTAGTTATATTTATGTTAGGTAATTGATTTTGGCTAGATTTGGGCCATTCAGAGTCGGATATTCTTGGAAAAAGCATTGTTACAGATTGATTTGAGCTCCATTAGAGATAAGTGACTTGCCTAACCTTGTGTGGGGAAACTCCCCTTAGGATTTGGTACTGTTTTGATATGTGAGCGCCGTGTACGTAAGGTGACGAGTATGTACACAGGCTAATTGTTGTAAAATGTGAGTTTTACTCAGTAATAACATATTTTCTTCCTATTTGAATTGTATCAGCATGTGTAGTATCCTATTTAGCCTAGATTAGCATGTTTACTTGCCTTAATTGTTTATCTGAACTCCGTACAATATGTTTAGTGGATTTTCTATTTTTGCATGACTTTTACTTAGTCTAAACTATAGGTTTTCTTGGTGTAACTGTTATCCTATTGTTTGAGCTGCATATTCACTTTAAGACTACAGAACAGTATTCCGGTAGATCCCCATGTTTTACATAGTTAGTTTAGGACTATGGAACGATATTCCGGGAGACCCTTCCCCCCTATACATTTATTTTGGGACTACAGAATGGTATTTCGGGAGATCCTCCCCTCATGCACATTTAGTTTGGAACTACAGAACGGTATTTTAGGAGATTCCCCCTCCCCCAGCATATTTATGTGTGGTATTTATTTTATTCACACACACACACACCCACACACCCCAGTATGGCTTCGACATGACCTCGTCACTATTCGATCGAGGTTAGGCTTGACACTTAATGGATACTGTTGTAGTGTACTCATACCATTTAATGTACATATTTTTCATGTGCAGATTCAGGTACCTCCTACCAGCCTCGCTTTTAGTTGTACAATCATTATCGTTTCGAAGACTTCAAGGTACATCTGCCGCATTCGTAGACCTTAGAGTCCACCTCTATTCCCTTATGTTAATTCTTCGCTTATTTCTTTAGACATTGATGTATAGAATAGTAGAAATTCTTAGAAGCTTGTGACTTACGGTATTCCGGATCTTGGGAGAGTTGTGTATACTACGAGAGTTGTTTATTGTATATGCCTTGCGGCATCTCAATAGCGTATTTAATATTATTTGTTACTCCATTCGTTTCAATTTATGTGAAACTGTTTGACTTGATACAGAGTTTAACAAAAAATGAAGACTTTTAAAATTTGTGATCCTAAACAAGTTAAAAAGGGGTTTAGAGTATTTGTGTGGTTATAAAAGCTTCCCACTAAGGGTAAAATTATAAGTTTACGCTAAATTATTTCCAAATTTAAAAAATGGTCATTCTTTTTGGAACAGACCAAAAAGAAATTGGTTCATATAAACTGGAAGAGAGAGAATAATCTTTATTCTTCAATTCATTTCCATAAATATTAGGTTTACCTAGTCGTGGAAATTAGGTGCTGTCACGACGTTTTATGGAGGGAGAACTTAAGTAGCGACATAAGGCTGGAAAAAAAAGAAGAAAACAGGTAATAGGAAGAACCGCAGAAATAATCCTTGTACAGTCACATGCTATCTATAATTAAACTGATTATTTTTGCTTTCTTGTATCAGTAATTAGTACTAATTACTGCTCCTTCAACTGCAATTTCTTGTCATTTTTCTAACATAATTAACATTTGAAAACTCAATTTCTCAATATGTTTTAACACTCGAACTCGTAATATTACGGATTTGAATTGAATAAGTATCTTACAATAGCTCAAAAATTTAAATCCTTGTCCACAAACTTATGTGGTCAATTTGTCCTGCTCTGTTTCAGCTAGTCTCTGTTTCTCAAAAAAGATTTGATTCTTCTTTATGAACGCTTCAATAGTAAACTTAAATTCTTCGTTGCTAAGCGTGTTTACCGCCGCCATGTCTGTCTGGGAACGACGGAGCTTTTTTGAAGGATTCACTGGAATCTCTTGCTTCAAATTCTCCGATTTAGTCCTTTGAAGTTTCTGTATATTCTTCGTTGTTACATCTATTGTCGTCTCTGCCGCGTCGCTTAGCATCTTAACAATCTGCTTACTTTCATCTCCGGCAAAATCAGGCTCCGCAATCCCCGTCGGCGAAGAAGTTGCCCCATCGCCGTCACAGGTAGTGACAATCGGTAGTTGAACTTCACTGGAGCGGACATCATCACGGTGGATACCGCCAGTGACGGAGTTGTTACCGGCTTCTGTTTGACGGCAGAGCAATAAGACAGCGACTATAATTGTGTTGCCAATGAGAAAAACGACATGAGGATTGAATATATAAACTGAGAGTTCGGCCAATAAGTCGCCGGAGAATTTAACGGCGGCCGGGAGATATGTCCAGGACCAGGAAATAAACATGAACGCCATTGCTCTGGCTTCCTCATATTTCACGTTGTCAAACACTTCATGATCCATTAATTTTCACTTTCTAACACCCGATCAGTTGGGTTCACGAGAAAATGGATTGTTAGAAATAATTTGAATTTGAATTAATGAGAAGTGACACAGAAACAACAAAAGAGTTATTTTCAAGCAGCTAGAGACTAGTGTAGAAGGAGGAAAGTTAAGAAATTCCTGTATGTAGAAATATACAATGAGAGAGAAGTGAGGCACGAATTCTTAGCATCAAGATTTGAGGTTTTAATTGAATAGATGAGATGATGGAGGTTTTTGATGAGGTAGGTTAATGTATGTAAAGAGGGAGGGACGACTCCTTATATAGGCATAGGCCGTAGGGGATAACTTTATTTCTCTTTGCTAAAAAGAATTCTGTGGGAATGATTTAAGGGTTTTGAATAATGGAAATTATTTGTTATGAACAGTGTGAAAAGTGTAGGAATTGGTCCCCTCATGGGATAACATAAGTAGAGTCACAAATTTGAATTTCTAAACATAAAAGTATCACTAAGCTCTTTTCGATCCGCTCATTTAATCTATACCTATTTTTAAATATTTTTAATTTGTACTTATTTTTTAAATAACTTCATGCTCCTCCCTCTTCTTCTTCTTGTGACAATCCTTCTTCTTCGGGTGACAATGCTTTTATATGGTGTTTGTTAACATATTTTAAGGTAATTTATGATATTTTACAATGATGAGTTGTTGATGGCGCTTTATTTTTTTAGTATTGTTTAGGATTTCTTCTTTTTTTCTTTCTTTCTTAATTGCAAAATGGGTTCGTTACATTTATCAATGTTTTGACAAATTGATGATTGAGTTTATTCTTGATGATATTTGGAGGTTATATTTCAAATTTGAGCTCATTTGAAGTAGCTTTATATATTAAATGATATATGAGATTGTTAAAATTCAAAGAACGGATTTATGTTTCTAGAAAATTTGCACTTCAGGCCTATTTGGCCCTAAGTGCATGAAAACGTTGGTTGTACATCAGACCTTTTGAGTGCATCTGAAGTGCAATTTTTATACTTAAGACTTATTGGCCTTAAATGTAGGAAAATGTCTTCATACCTTTTGGCCCTAAGTTCATCGGAAGTGCAATTTTTCACTTCAAACTTATTAGCCTTAGGTACATGAAACCATTGATTATACTTCAGGTATACTTGGCCTTAATTGCATCTGAAGTGCAATTTTTCACTTTAGAATTATTAGCCTTTTAAGTGTAGGAAAACGTTTATTGCATTTAAGACATTTTGGCCTTAAGTGTATGTGAAATGTAATTATTCACTTTAAGCTTATTGGTTTAAGTGCATAAAATCGTTGGTTGCATTTCAGAGCATTTGACTTTAAGTGCTTTTGAAGTGTAATTTTTTCCATTCGACTAATATTTTTTTAAACTTTAGAACCGATAAGTTTGATTTAATCGTAAAGTGGGTAGGCTCAATTTTTTTTTTTAGTTGTTGTAAAGTGGGTATATGTTCAAATATAGACGCAAAAGCCCCTTTCTAGACTGGAGCACACCTACACCCTCATTAGTTACATGGGCACCCTTACCTTGAACTCTCTCGCAGTATATAACATAATTGATCTATGTACAAGTTATACTGAAATTATAATGTGAGTTGTTAATTTGGTATAAGAATAATATCAATCTTGCAGTATAAATAACTTCCAAATAACTAATACCGCCAATAAAAAATTTCAAACAAACACAAAACAAAATATTTCACATTTTATTTTGACATTATTATATTTATTTCTCGCACATAATTATCCCTCGAGTCCTTTTGAACCACAGACCGAGAATAAAGTATTATAAGTGCGGCTTATTTCTACCTTGTTAGATTAAACCCCAACCGCAGTCAGAGGCGGACCCAGAATTTAAAGATAGCGGGTGCACTATAACAGTATCTTAACAATATTTATAGGCAATAGGGTCAGGACGGAAATATTACTCGATAGCTTTAGGCAGACTAATAACTAGTGGTTGCATATGAGTTTAAAAATTAAGGAAGAATTTTTTTGTGTGGAGAGAGATAATTGTAGAAGAAGCTTTTGATATAGGGATTTAACTAAAAGTAAAAGGGGTGGGTACATTGAAAAAAACTAAATCAAATACACTATAGTAGGGGCATTGAAATTACCAAATGAGACCCAATCAAAAATATTAGTTTTATTGTTGAACTTGAAATTCAAACTTGGGTCTTGAAGAAGCCAACTACCCCACAAACCAACTCTTCTACCCAATCTTTGTGATTAAGGATGTAGCATAATATATTTATAAGGATCTTTCTTGTATTAACTTATATATATAGAATATATATATAATATTTTTACCGAGGCCAACGGGTGCCCGTGCCCCCAAACCCAAGCGTAGGTCCGGCCGTGACTGCAGTCTCCATTTCATAATCATAATATAGTTATATTGATATGGACTATTGGACTCCACATTCTCACGAATGAATTCCCATTTGCTCCTCGTATTCTTCTGCAATATATATAAAAGTTTGTCCCTTCTATCCTGCACTAATAACCCCAACAACAAAAGAAGGATTATAAGGCAATCTCTATATTTATTAACCTTCGTTAATTGATTGCAACACCCTAAAATACAAATATTAGCAGTTCTCCATATTACGAAAAGATAAGTCAAAAGAATAGAAAATAAGAATTAAAATAAACAATCTTTTCAACTAAGTATGCATTCCACCTAATATCTTTAAGAAATATCTTAACTATTAAAATCTTCAAGATGAGGTTAAAGAGTACATACGTTTCAAACTTTAATTTTCTATTGCCTTTTTGTAAGACCAGCTTCGCTCAAATTTTGTTAAGGCGTTTGGTGCAGATATTTATTGAAAATATCCCAAAACTTTTCAGCATAACGAATATTGCATATATTGTGGCAATATTTTAAAATTTTCTTTTGACAAGTGTTTAGGCCTTCTAGAAGATTAAGATACATAGCAAGATGCATGCTAGAAAATTTACAAATGGCAAAGAACATGGACAAATGGTAAAGAGCCTTGACAAATGGTAAGAAAAATCTTGAGTCTTTTTGCCTATAAAATAATCTTTTCATAAGACAATTTGAATCATCGATACACACTTCTCATACATCTCCCTCTTCTTACTTCCAATTTATTTTCTATAATATTTAATAAACATTACACATTAGTTGGTCTTCCTCTTTCCTTCTAGCTGGATTTGTGTATTATTTAATTTTGCTGATTCCTCTATCCCCTAAATAAATTAAAGGTAAGCTTGTCTAATACTAATGAAATATTTCACATTGTTGAAATAGTTTCTTAGGACAGTACCTAGCACGACTCAAGCTAGTTGGTGTATTTTCGCTTACAAATAATAATAATTATTACATTATTATTATTGTTATTTTCGATATCATTTCCCTACATATATTTTGTTAAGAATATCGCTCAATTCTTATAGCACAACATAATTACCTTCCAAGCTTGTGTGGCTTATGATATGTAGTTATTCCAAGCCCATAACTGAAGATTTAATCACCATTTTCCTTTGAGGAAAAAAGAGTGGATGAAAGATTGACCGTGAAGAGGAAGATTGATCGTGAAGAGGAACACTGCCATATTTATTTTGTGATGTTAGTATTTCAATTGCTACAATCACTGTAGTAGCTTCCAATTTATTAGGCATGACCATTTTTAATTAATATTGTAACATTGTCGCTATTTCTGGAAGAACACGATTGTTCAGAATAAATAGCAATCATAATTGAAAACATAACTGGGAAAAATAAAACAAAAGATATAAAGAAAAAAAGATAAATAGGGATCCTCATTTATGGGATGTTCCACATCAACTCTACTGTTCCCTCAATTATATACTTATATAGATATAGGTTGATCTATGTACAAGTTATATTGAAATTATAATGTGAGTTGTTAATCTTGTAGTATAAATAGTTTTGAAAATACTTATACCACCAATCAAAAATTTCAGCCAAACACAAAACTAAATATTTCACATTTTATTTTGAAATTATTATATTTATTTCTTGCACCAAATAGTCCTTAGGTCCTTAACTATATTGACTATTTTTGAACCCCAACTGCAGTCTCCGTTTCATAACTAACTCTAAATTGTGCCCAACTAAATGCACGAAAGTTTCATCTAATACATCTATTATGAGGAACTTTTAATGAATAAAATTTTCTTTTTTTATGTTGAGAAAACAATTTCAACGCGGCATTCAAATTGATTCGTGTATTTCAACTAAAACACAAACTGTACAGTAGTTATCTCATGGAACATGAACGTGATGCTTGGGCAAGTCGTGATTTTATGGTTGGAAAGAATATCACAAGCAAAGGCGGAGCTAGAATGCAAAGCTGATTAGCCCGAACGTCCGAACCCAATAATTTTGATTTGAGTTCAGTATTATTTGTCTTAACAAATTTATTATATATATATAAATATTTAACTTAAAATTAAGTAATTTAAAATGATTAAAATCTTTAACTCATAAACTTAAAATTTTGGCTTTTGCGCAAACTAGCTTGGTCAGGGTGGGGAAACGGAAAAAGACCGAGACCTTAAACGTCAAATGTAAACACGTAAACGGTCCCTTTAGAAGGGGCGCGTGAAAGCAAAAATGAGACATATGATGTGGCGTTTTAAAAATACGTAGCAAATAACTGCAATTTCTTATCCCTTTAAAGTCCTAGTTTCCTCCATTTTAACCTTATCTATCAAATTACCAATTATATTCAAGGCTGTCTATATCTACTCTATTCTCTCCATCATTTTGATGTATGTCTCTTGTAAATTGGCGAAGGTTTAATCTTTGTGAAATGGACCAGACATATCAAAGCTCAGTTTATCATCGAGAGGAACCTCATTTATGTTGTTGCCAAAAGTAGACTAGTCTAAAGATTCCAAAAACCCGGACGAATTCGAGGTGGAAGAATTTGTGGTTTTGGAATTGGAGAGTTTTAATTGGGGATTTGAGGTTTGATTTTGATGTTTTGGTATGTATGGACTCGTGGGAGGATGAGGATTATTGTGATGTGATTTTTATCGAATTTGAGACTTGGGCCCAGGGTTAGGTTTGGACAATTTTGGGTTTTTTGAGTTAATTTGATTATTTTCATTTGGGTTATGTTCCATTAGCGCGTATTAATGGATGAAACTGATGTTGGTCAGATTTCGAGCATTCAGAGGCCGAGTTGAGAGGCAAAGGCATAATGGGCTAGAGTTTGGACCGGATTAAGGTAAGTAATAATTGTAAATATTATCCTGAGGGTATGAAACCCCGAATTTCACATCGTTGTGCTACTTTGAGATGACACACATGCTAGATGACAAGCATGGGGTCGTGCACTGCTGAGGATTGTGACTTGGACCGTCCTGTATAACTGTTAGGTCGCGTATTTGATTGAAAACTTTTGATATCGTTGTGTTTTGGAAAGTATTGCTATGTTTTGGTTTGAATGCCATATTTGTTTCGGATGATATTCGCCGAACTACCTAGATCCACTAAAATACGCTTAACTTGAACTTTATTTAACAAGACAGAAATTACCAAAGCGCCATTGCGTGGTTGAGAAATGCCTTCTACTTTTTCATCGTTGAATGATAAGGATCCCTCAGGAACGTAATATCGACCCCGCCGACGATTTTATGAATGACATGTTGAGGTTCCTCCTGTTCATTTTTTCTATTCGCGTCTCTATCTCGGAAAGGATTCTTAGCTCGATTACTGAGGAACTCTCAAAGGTGACCCTCGTTGAATAGACGGGCTACATCCTCTCTTGACTGCCTGCAATCCTTGATCTTGTGATCATGCATGCCATGATACCTGCATGTAAAATATGGGCTTCTTTGGGAAGGATTGGTTTGTATGGGCCTAGGCCATCTAGTATCTTTGTTCCTCCCAATTGTCGATATAATAATTGGTGCATCAAAGTTAAGTTATATTTCGATAATCGAGGTGCCTCCGCGGGATCGACCTAGTTTTCAAAACCGATTTTACTCATAAGTCCCCAAGAATTTTGTCCTCGATCGTTTCTTCGATGGGAGGGATTGCGTCCCGAACCATTGTTCTTCCGATCCGCAGTTTATGGTTGATATTGCTCCCTGTTCGACCTTGGTTCCCTGTCGATGTCCCTCTGTATTTTAACTGCTAACTTGTTGGATGTATTTAACCGAAAGGGGCTCCTAATTGGCCGTCCTCGACCTTGATCTTAGATTGATATAGATTGTGCACATCTACCCAGGTTACAGCTGGATACTCGACCAAATGTTTCAACTGTCGTGATGATATCGAACTCCGCTCATTCAATCCTTGGGTGAAAACTTGAACTCCCCGATCATTTGTGACCGGCAACAGTGCCATGTGTTCCATTTGAAATCGGGATACAAACTCCCTGAGCATTTCATCACCTCTCTGTCTTATCTTAAAAACGTCCAATTTCCTTGTTGTGACCTTTATGTCCCTTGCATGCGCCTTTACGAAGGCGTCTGTTAACATGACAAATGAGTCGATAGAGTTTGGTGGCAGGTTGTGATACGGAATCATTGCCCCCTGCTACAAATTCTCCCCAAAATTTTTCAACAAAACTGACTCGATTTCATCATCATTTAAATCATTTCCATTAATCTCGCACGTGTACGAAGTGTTGTGTTCATTAGGATCGGGTTTCTCGTTGTATTTAGGTATACTTGACATACAGAGCTTATTAGGAATGGGCTTCGGAGCCACACTCTGAGAAAAAGGCTTTTGCATGAACTTTTTTGCATCCAAATCTATTATGATCGGAGATGACCCCGGTATCTGATCAACTCGGGAGTTGTATGTTACCACTTTTTTATCATTATCTTCGATTTTCTTCTTCCCCGACTTGATTCTATTTGCGAGCTCCTCGAGCATCTTCATAATTGTAGGATCAGTCCCTCATCTGTTTTCATTTGACCTTTCTGGCACTAGCTTTGTACGACGAGCTATGTTCGGCTCGACCACACTCAGAGTTCTATATTGGCTTTGAAGCTGAGCAATAGCAGCTTGCTGGGCATGTAGCATCTTGAATATTACCTGGAGACTAACTCCCCCATCTTCTCTACTCTATGTACCTTAGCCACTAGATCGTCCTTCCCTGCATATAGTCCCTTCGGGGTCCGCGCCTAAGTCTGCTTTCAAGGCAATATGCAAATTGATGTCGACTGGATCGAAGATCGGTACTCCACCGAGATTAGCCGGTGGCACCCTGACTCCTGGAGAAATTACTTATCATTTTCCCCGTAAAATCCAAGACCATCATCACCATGTATGGGTGCGTTTTGTGAGTTTGACATGTTTTAACATGAGAACAAAAATTACTGACAAAAACAAGCGTGAAAATAATGCGTGTTATCAAACTGAAATAATTACTATTATCCTTAGCCCCACGGTGGGTGTCAAACTGTTTACCTAAAATTCGAGTAACAATTAAACATATATTGTGATTTTACGGATATGTGATTTAATCTAGTACCAATTGATAAACAAAGAAAATATATTTTGAAGAATAAGATAATTCAGACCAGTGTATGAGCTAAATCTCGACCTCGGCCTTTTGAAGTCTCGAGATGGGTTAGTAAGAACAATAGATTATAGGACAACTCTAATGAACTGTAACAAAGAAAGTGGTAAATGTGTTAGGTAACATGTATTATCAAAATCAACACTGTTAAGGAAAAATAAGAGGAAGAAGAAATAGAATATATAATTCCGAGTTTACAATTTGCTTGTGTGTCCTTAAGGAATTTTAACCCCCTCACAGTTGCCAAGGTAATGGATTAAATCCTTCCAGGATAAAACGGAATAACCTCCCTGCGACAGTGGCAATACAAGAAGCAGGATACTAACGAACTCAAAGAGCGGAGCGAATCACACTTACAGTTTTCAAGGAATAAGAAAGCTCAAGAATTTTTGGATTAATGAACTTGCAGAGAGAGGGAAAGTAATTTGTTGGTTTCTAAATTTCTGAATATCTAGAATGGAAGCCATGCCTGAATTTATAGGCAATTGTTGGCTTTGTGAAAAGGTATGGTGCCTGTTCATGGTGTCTGTTCATTGTGAATAGACATCTGATAGGAAGATACATTCTTTCAACGTTATTTATTAAACTGGGTCAACTAGTTTAACCAAATAAACCGGGCCAAATTTTGAAACTCAATCTAGTCCATTTAATTTCCCACTATTACCCAATTCACACTACTAATCTTTAAAGCCCAATGGCTTAAAAGTCCAACAATCCCCCACATGAATGGGGAATGGCTATATAAAGAAAAAAAATATATGTGGAAATTGTGTGATTCACAAGAAAAGATCAATCGCATCTGGATAAGTAGGTTTCCCTTTGAACTTTCCATAGTGAACATATGTCGGATATACTCGGTCAATCGGTAGATTTGATATCTTTGAACCGTCGAACTTGGGTGTATTCCTAGACAACCATATGTCACACAATCGACCCTTAACCGTCTTTTGGTTCTCATTATTGTGTTCGTTTCAGCCATGAACACCGCCTGGTCTCATAAGTGCGCAGAGAATTGGCCTTACAAAATTCTCCTTGAAGCGGCTTACACTTCACACTTATATAGGTGATTCCTAAACATGTAATCCTTTAGATTGACACTATTTGATAGATACTTCATCAAACTTAGGTAATCATTAAAGAACGTGTAAAGTTATATCCTTGTAACTGAACATTGTCTTCATCACGAGAATGGACCAAAGATTTTATTTTGACAATGTTGAACCGGTCAATCACAACTTTGTTTGAGCTCCTTGAACTTAGATCTCGAAACATCCAAAATTCTAGGTAGAGTTACCGCCATGTTCGCTTGTCCTCGTCCATAGTCCCATTCCCTTAGATGATTTCTCAACCCCCTCTCTAGTTAAGACTTTTGTAAGCGGAACAACAACATTATCCTTTGATCTTACATAATCAATAGTGATAATTCCACTAGAAAGTAGTTGTCTAACGGTATTATGTCTTCGCCGTATATGACGAGACTTTCCGTTATACATAGCGCTCCATGCCCGTCCTATTGTAGCCTCACTATCGCAATGTATGCAAATAGGAGCCAAAGGCATTGGCCAGAACGGAATGTCTTCTAAAAAATTCCGAAGCCATTCAGCTTCTTCACCGGCTTTATCCAATGCTATAAACTCTGATTCCATTGTAGAGCGTGCAATACACGTTTGTTTAGAAGACTTCCAAGATACTGCTCCCCCACCAATAGCAAACACATATCCACTTGTGGAATTTGTTTCTGTTGAGCCGGTTATCCAATTTGCATCACTATATCCATCGATAACTGCAAGATATTTATTATAGCGAAAGCGTAGTCTTGAGTATACTCCAAGTATCCCAAAACTCGTTTCATTGCCACCCAGTGATGTTTGTTGGGATTACTTGTGAATCAACTAAGTTTACTTATCGAACAAGCTATATCAAGTCGTGTACAGTTCATGATGTACATTAAGCTTCCCAACACACGAGCATACTCCAATTGAGATGTACTTTCACCGTTATTCTTTATAAGATGATGGTTTAAGTCAATTGGAGTCCTTGCACTTCTAAATTCCAAATGTTTGAAATTTTCAAGTACCATTTTCACATAATGTGATTGAGACAAAGCTAGACCTTGAGGAGTCCTTTTGATTTTAATTCCTAGAATTATATCGGCAACTTCTAAGTCTTTCATATCAAACTTACTAGCAAGCATGCGCTTAGTAGTTTGAATATCGGCAATGTCTTTGCTCATTATTAGCATATCATCAACATATAAGCAAACAATGACTATATGATTTGGAATACTTTTAATGTAAACACATTTATCACATTCATTAATCTTAAATCCATTTGACAACATTGTTTGGTCAAATTTCGCATGCCATTGCTTGGGTGCTTGTTTTAGTCCATAAAAAGACTTAACAAGTCGACACACACCTTCTTTTCTTTTCCCGGAACCACAAACCCCTCGGGTTGGTCCATGTAGATTTCTTCCTCTAAATCACCATTTAAGAAGGTTGTTTTCACATCCATTTGATGGATTTGAAGATCATACAAGGCGGCTAATGCTATTAGCATCCGAATGGATGTAATTTTTGTTACCGGCGAGTATGTGTCAAAATAGTCAAGACCTTCTCGTTGTCTAAATCCTTTGACAACAAGTCTTGCCTTGTATTTGTCAATAGTACCATCATCTTTCATTTTCTTCTTGAAAATCCATTTAGAACCAACGTTTTGTTACTTGGAGAAAGATCAACCAATTCCCAAGTATGGTTGCTCAATATGGATTCTATTTCACTATTGATAGCTTCTTTCCAATATTGTGCCTCTGAGGAAGACATTGCTTCCTTGAAGGTACGAGGCTCATTTTCTAACAGAAAAGTCAAAAAATCTGGACCGAATGAAGTAGATGTCCTTTGACGTTTACTTCTTCTCGGATTTTCTTCATTAGGCATACCATCTGTTATTTTCTCCCGGGGTCGTTTTGACTTTTGGCAGGTCACTTCACTTTCCTTTTTATACGGATAAATAGTTCAAAGAATTCATCATTATCTAATTCTATTATTGTATTAATGTGAATCTCAGAATTTTCTGATTTATGAACCAGAAAACGATATGCCTTACTATTGGTAACATATCCAATATACACAATCAACTATGGCTTCCTTCCTTTCCACTTTTCATAAGGAATGGATTGTGTTTTACTATGAGGTACACGGTTGATTATCCGATTAGTTGTAAGTATAGCTTCCCCCCACAAGTTCTGTGGTAAGCCAGAACTTATTAGCAATGCATTCATCATCTCCTTCAACGTTCGATTCTTCCTCTCCGCAATTCTATTAGATTGTGGAGAGTAAGGGGCAATTGTTTGGTGAATAATGCCATTTTCCAAACATATTTCTTCAAAAGGAGATTCATATTCGCCACCCCTATCACTTCTTATCATTTTGATCTTTTTGTTTAGTTGCGTTTCAACTTTACTCTTGTATTGCTTGAAAGCATCAATTGCCTCATCTTTACTATTAAGTAAATAAACATAGCAGTATCTCGTGCTATCGTCAATAAAAGTAATAAAATACTTTTTTCCACCGCGACATGGTGTTGACTTAATGTCGCAAATATCCGTGTGAATTAAGTCTAAAGGACTTGAATTCCTTTCAACGGACTTATAAGGATGCTTATCATACTTTGATTCCACACATATTTGACATTTGGAATTAATGCAATCAAATTTTGGCAATACTTCTAGATTTATCATCTTTCGCAATGTTTTGAAGTTTACGTGACCTAAACGCGAATGCCATAAAGTGTTTGACCCAAGCAAGTAATAAGAAGCATTCACTTTATTGATTGGAACTGCTATTACATTTAGCTTGAAAAGGCCCTCACTTAGGTAACCTTTTCCAACATACAAATCGTTCTTACTAATTACAACACTATTAGAAACAAAAATATATTTGAATCCATTCTTGACAAGAAGTGAGGTAGACACAAGATTCTTGCGAATTTCTGGAACATGGAGGACTTGGTTTAGAGTCACTATTTTTTCCGACGTCATCTTCAATGCAATCTTGCCAACTCCTTCAATCTTGGCTGTAGATGAATTCCCCATGAAGATAGTCTCGTCGGGACCTGCGGGGACATAAGAAGAAAATAATTCCTTGATAGCACAAACATGGCGGGTGGCTCCAGAATCTATCCACCATTCTTTCGGATTCCCTACCAAGTTGCATTCAGACAACATCACACACAAGTCTTCCATTTCATCTTCAACCATGTTGGCTTGATTCTTTTTCTTCTTATCACTCTTTGGCGCACGACAATCTGCCGCCTTATGCCCAATTTTTCAACAATTGTGGCAATTACCCTTGAACTTCTTCTTGCTTGGGTAATTCTTTGGTCCAGAAGCTTTCTTCCTCTTCTTATTTTGTGGTGCCTCCTCAACAATGTTTCCCCCCACAATTGTCGAGTTTCCACGTGACTTCTTTTCAGCATTTTTGTTGTCCTCTTCTATCCTCAAATGAATAATTAAGTCTTCTAGAGTCATCTTCTTCCGTTTGTGTTTAAGATAATTCTTAAATTCCTTCCACAACGGAGGTAGCTTCTCAATGAAAGCAGCAACTTGAAAGGCCTCATTAATGACCATACCTTCAATAACAAATTCAGAGTTAATAATAAGATAAATCTTATTAATAAAATTATTGATTTGGATCATACCTTCAGCAAGGAGGTCATGTACAATGACTTGTAGTTCTTGGACTTGAGTTATGATCGACGTAGTGTCAATCATCTTGAAATCCAGGAACCTTGCAGCCGTGAACTTCTTAAGTCCTGCATCCTCGGTCTTGTACTTTTTCTCAAGCGTATTCCATAGTGCTTTTGAAGTTTCCATGACACTATAAACATTGTACAAACCATTTTCCAAACAACTCAAAATACAATTTTTGCATAAGAAATCAGAATGTTTCCATGCTTCAGTTACAACAAGTCGTTCATTATCCGGAGTATCCTCAGCCATGACCGGAGGATCCTCCTTGATAAAACATTGCAAACTCAACGTAGTAAGATAGAAGAGCATCTTCAATACCGGAAAACTTTCCGGGTTTTTCTGCCACTGCCATAGCATGGGCCAGAGTAGAACGTCTTCACGATGCAGCAACACTCGTCATAGTAGCACCCCTTCCCGCAACATTCCATTAGTTTGGTTTTCATTCGTGTTATTTCTGTAAAGTCAAAAACAATACAGAACTTTATTAAATTAGTGAAGTTTTTATATCTTCAAACTGAATACCAAACCAAACATACAACACGTAACAATGGTGAAGTTTTTATATACTTCAAACCCGTACGTTTATTATTCCGGCAAAGTTTTTATGTACTTTAAACCGGAGAGAAACAATTAATGGAGTAGAAAGCAACAAGACTTTAGTCTCCAAATTAATGCAAAAACAATGCCGAAAAAAAAATAGATTTAACTTGCGGTAGAAATTAATACTGCAAAATTAAATTAAATTGCTACTGCTATCCAAAATAACACACTGAAATGTTGCTACTGCTACTAACACCAAACGTTGCTACTGCTACTAACACCAAAAATTGCTTCAACAATTTTAAAATTGTAACCAATCAAAAACAAGAACCAATTAAAGCCAAAGCAGTAACTCTTTTCCTTTATTTTTAAACAAATTACATTTCAAAGAAGATATAAAGAGGCAGTATGTTTCTTTGCGGCAGTACTATGTTTCCTTTACAATTTTTTTTTCTTTCTTTAAATCATTTCAAAATTAGATAGCCACATGCAAAATCAAACAAAACCTGCAACAAGCACACACCGCAGTCCAAAAAATGCAGCAATAACAGTACAAAATCTAACGTGACAGTAACAGTGCAAAATCACGTTGCCGAAATTTTTATTATTATTATTATTTTTTTTTCTCTAAAATTCCTTAAGTTGTTAGGCAACGTGTATTATCAAAATCAACACTGTTAAGGAAAAACAAGAGGAAGAAGAAATAGAAATATAATTCCGAGTTCACAATTTGCTTGTGTGTCCTTAAGGAATTTTAACCTCCTCACAGTTGCCAAGGTAATGGATTAAATCCTCCCAGGATAAAACGGAATAACCTTCCCGCGACAGTGGCAATACAAGAAGCAGGACACCAACGAACTCAAAGAGCGGAGCGAATCACACTTACGGTTTTCAAGGAACAAGAAAGCTCAAGAATTTTTGGATTAATGAACTTGCAAAGAGAGAGAAAGTAATTTGTTGGTTTCTGAATTTTTGAATATCTAGAATGGAAGCCATGCCTGAATTTATAGGCAATTGTTGGCTTTGTGAAAAGGTATGGTGCATGTTCATGGTGTCTGTTCATTGTGAACAGACATCTGATAGGAAGATACGTTCTTTCAACGTTATTTATTAAACTGGGTCAACTAGTTTAACCAAATAAACCGGGCCAAATTTTGAAGCTCAATCCAGTCCATTTAATTTACCATCATTACCCAATTCACACTACTCATCTTTAAAGCCCAATGGCTTAAAAGTCCAACAAAATATATATTCTCTCCTTAATGAACCGTGCTTATAAATGAATAAGCTCCCCTTTATATAATAGAGGAGTCCTAAGTGTTCCTTCTCCCGACCTCGGCAAATGATATCGACCTCGTCCTCGACCTTGATATTGGGAAGGAGCCTCGACCCCGAGCTACGCGTCCTAGCCTATTGGCATAGTATCACTTTTTCTATTGAAAAATGAAATCGGATAGCCTCGATTTCCACCGTGTACAATACTAAATCGGTCAATTAGTACATGTTTTCAAATTGATCTTATCCATTACTGAAGGAATACAACAAAAGCAAGAAACTGATTATAGCAGATACATAATGAATTTCAACATAAGCATAGTTTAACTAATTATAGCAAATTATTTACTTTCTTTTTCGGATTACAGGTTTAGAGTCTACAGTAGACGGTTATAATTTCATAGTTACGGTCTATATTTAGGATCATAAATATAGGATATTGAACAGATATCAAGATATGATTATGGTGACATTTTGCATTAAGTTAATCATTTGGACATGAGTCTTTGTTATGCCTTAGTAGATACTTATGCTGCGTACAAGTTGTAGTAAAATACAAAAGAAGCTTAAAAGGAGCTCTCTCTAATTGGTCTCGAATTACCTAAACTTGATTAGCATGAAACTTGATTAGCATGATCAGCTATTCCAAAAAAACAAATTAGAAAATGAATAAAATCGTACTAAGTTGTTGTCAATGATAAGCAATTGCAAGTTGAAGGAGATAAGGAGAATTAATTAATAGAAAAGAAGAACGTCGAGGAGTTTTTTAATTGTTTTATGCCTCTTTTGTACCAGAAAAGAAGGGTACACTGTAGTATTATAGTCATCAGTTTATATAATTAAACAATAAGACATACATCACATTCTTGACTTCTTTTGCAATTCAATGGATCTTATTGGATATTTCTCCCCTGTTATATACTACACTGCTACTTGGCTAATGATGCAGTTAAGAAACAACAATTTGATGATTAACTCCCACTGCTGCGACAAGAAGTGAAGTATCAAGGATTTAAAAAAAGAGTAAAACTAAAATTATTCAGCCAGACGTGATTTCTAACCCAATAATCACAAGATGATTACGTATAAACAATTATCTTCCAACAATAAGATTGTTCAGTTCGTTTTCCATCAGCTATGTCGTTAATTTGGCCAAGGAAAAAAAAAATTATTTCCAGTACTTAGTGATTCTGGATAAGCAAGGCAGGACCTAGAACATTCGGTACGAGTTCGGACGTGCCATGACCCTGTCATGATCCGAAATCTAATTAGCCGTGATGGCACCTAACCCAGCCCGTCAGGTAAAATAATTAACAATAACATAATCCAAATGAGATTACTGGAAAATAAATGATGAAATAACTGAATTCGTTGTTGGAAAAATTTGAAGATAATGGAGAATAAAAGGTTTAGCTTGAGGCGTGTCAAGGACACTGTCCTTAAGGATATTTCGCCTACACCGTAATGAATAAAATTAGGCGTATCCCCCAGGATTCAACAAACTCTTCTAGTATAAACTAGGAGCAGAAACAACAAAGATATATAAGAAGAAAACCCAGCACAAAAGAAAGAAGAAGAATGTTTTTCACTATCTTTCACACCACTCTATCAACACAAACAAATAGCTTTATATATAGTCCAAGAAAATGGACATCTGAAAATGAAAAACCCGTAAAATCCATTAAGGATTTAATGTCAAGAATTCTCAGTCAAAATATGCAACACTATAAATGCCAAAACGGCTAATGAAAGCCATCAATAGTCAAACTATTAAAAACATTTGAAACGTTAAAATCTTGTCAAAGCCATAAAGGCCTTTTGACTTTTCAAAACGTAAGCTTCAAATATGAAATCAGAATGTTAGCAAGCATTAGAAACTTAAGGCCATTAAGGCTTTTAAAGAATTGAAAGCCAACCGATTGAAACGTTTCACACTAATGAGCATTTAATAAATAGAATTAATTTTCTGTTAAAAATATATTTAATTACTATAATAATTATTTACTAATATAATTGTAGGAAATAAATCCAGACTTAATTTTGGAATATTTCTTTTTGAGATATCAAAAGTATTTTTTTCATCAATCCCCCACATATCTAAAAAGAATATTTAAAAAATAATAAAATAATAATATTAAACATTTGCTGGGTTTTACAAAAGAGCATAATGCGTCGAATGTGGTGTCTCTTGGACTATGAACCAGACCTAGATAAAATAAGATTAAACTTACAGAACAAATGGTGAAGTTTAGAACTTATATGAACCAAGAATTCTTTTGTAAGTTTAGTGTCTTATCTATCACATTACACCCGCACACACTTTGTTGTTTATCGCGGTTTTGCGCTAATAGGCCATGCGCGCGCCTGGTTTTCATGAGTGCTCTAGAAATTTCGCCACAAATTTCATAGGAGCGGCCTCACTCCACACTCATATAGGTCCATCCATCAAGTGTATTCTGCAGTGCAATACACCACCTATAAAGGCTATGGATTATTAGATTAAGAGTTTAATAACTCAGCCTCTCATTCCTTGTAGTCTTGCACTATATACACACAGACACCATAGGAAGGGATATAGTTTAATAGTGCACATTTGATCAACTAATGACTTGTTATTACCCATATGAACCTACTTCATGGGATCTCCAATCACATAGGTTGGGTTACTATCATAGTTGATATAACTCAAATTGGTAAAAATCTCATTCCCCTCGATGTTTCAGATATTAATTTTCTTCCCAAAGGTTTAGTCAGAGGATCGGCCAAATTCACTTCTGACTTCACATAATCTATGAAAATTATTCCATCTTTCAGCAGCTGCTTTATCACATTATGTCTCAATCGGATATGTCTACTCTTTCCATTAAAGGATTTATTTTTGGCAATGGCTATTGCAGCTTGGCAATCACAATGCATCGACACAGAAGGTGTCGGTTTTATTCCTAGCGGAATACTCGCCAAAAGGTTCTTTAACCACTCAGCCTCATTGCCAGCTAATTCCAATGCCACAAACTCAGATTCCATGGTAGATCTAGCTATTATAGTTTGTTTAGCTGATTTCCATGCCACAGCACCCCCACCGAGGGTGAACACATAACCACTAGTGGATTTTATCTCATCTAAATCAGAAATCCAGTTAGCATCACTGTATCCTTCTAGTACAGTGGGAAATCCACTATATTTAATACCATAGTTCATGGTACCTCTCAAATATTTCATTATTCTTACTAATGCATTCCAATGATCATGACTCGGGTTTTGAGTATATCTACTCAATCTACACACAACATATGCAATATCAGGTCTAGTAAAATTCATCAAATGCATTAGACTACCAATAACTTGATCATATTTATTTTGATCTACAGCATCTCCCTTATTCTTTTCTAATTGACTACTAGCATCATAAGGAGTGCTTACAGGCACTACATCAAAATTATCAAATTTTTTAAGTATTCTTTCTACATAATGTTCTTGAGTCAACATCAAATTATTGCCATCTCTTATAATTTTCATGCCTAAAATAACATTAGCTTCTCCCATGTCTTTCATCTCAAAATTAGAAGACAAGAAAAATTTGATTTTATGTACCAAATCAAGGCTAGAACTAAAAATAAGCATGTCATCTACATAGAGGCAAATAATAACACATGTACCATCCACACATTTTGTATAAACACATTTATCTACTTCAATTGAATAAAACCCATCATTAATCAATACTTGATCAAATTTCTCATGCCACTGTTTAGGTGCTTGCTTTAGACCATACAAAGATTTTAGCAATTTACATACTCTATTTTCTTGGCCAGACACTACACAACCCTTAGGTTGCTCCATGTAAATTTCCTCCTCCAAATCACCATTTAAAAAAGCAATTTTAACATCCATTTGGTGGATATAAAGCTTATAAATAGAAGCCAAGGCAAGTAAAACACGAATTGAGGAAATTCTAGTTACAGGAGCATAAGTATCAAAATAATCAATATTTTATTTTTGGGTAAAACCTTTTGCAACAAGTCTAGCTTTGTATTTATCAATGGAACCATCCAGATTAAGTTTCTTCTTAAAAGTCGATTTTCAACCAATGGGTTTAGCTCCTAGAGGTAAATCAACTAAAATCCAAGTTTTATTTTGTAAAATTGAATTTAATTCTACATCAATAGCTTCTTTCCAAAATGATGCATCAGAAGAAGAAATAGCTTCGAATATGTTAAAGGATCATTATCCACAAGATAAGTATAAAAATCATTACCAAAAGATTTTTCTTTCCTTGGTCTTTTGCTTCTTCTTAAATCCTCACTTTCAAGATTATTTTGAATAATTGGAACATGTGAAATATTATCACTTGGAATAATAAGAGCATCATTATTTTTCTCAAATTTTAAAGGAAAAATATTTTCAAAAAATTCAGCATTTTTTGTTTCAACAATAGTATTATTTTCAAGTACATCACTTTTAACTACTAAAAATCTATATGCTGCACTACTTTCAGCATACCCAATAAACATACAATCAGATGTTTTAGATCCTATTTTTCTTTTCTTAGGATCAGGCAACATAACTTTAGCAAGGCACCCCCACACTTTCAAATATTTCAAATTAGGTGGATACCCTTTCCATAATTCATAAGGAGTTATACTGGTTTTCTTATAAGGAATTCTATTTTGTAAATGACAAGCAGATAAAATGGCTTCACCCCAAAGATTATCCGGAGCACCAGAACTAACAAGCATGCTATTCATCATTTCCTTTAAAGTCCTATTTTTCTTTTCCGCTAAACCATTTGATTGTGGAGAATATGGCGGAGTTATCTCGTGAATTATGCCTTCTTTCTCACAATAATCATTCAATAAAATAAATTCACCACCTCTATCGGATCTAACTCTTTTGATTTTCTTATCTAATTGATTTTCTACTTCAGCTTTATAAATTAAAAACTTATCAAAAGCTTCATCTTTATTTCTCAACAAATAAACTTTTGTATATCTAGAAAAATCGTCTATAAATGTCACATAATATTTTTTCCCTCCTCTAGTCATAGTTTGTTTCAAGTCACCTAAATCAGTATGTATTAAACTTAACAATTCAGATTCTCTAAATACTGAAGCACATGATTTCTTAGTTTGTTTAGCTTCTGCACAAACTTCACACTTATCAATATTCAAAAAATTAATATTCGAAATAAGACCTTTAGAATGCATTTTTTTAATATAAGATAAACTAACATGTCCTAATATAGCATGCCATAAATTAAAAGAATCAACCAAGCAAGCAGAAGTACTAGCATTTTTATTGATAACATTGAGTACAAACAAGCCATGGTTATAATATCCCTTGCCAACAAAATTATTATTCTTGGTCAACACGACCTTATCAGATTCAAAAATAACCTTCACCCCCACTTTTCCTAATAATCCCACAGAGACCAAATTGGCTCGGATACTAGGAACATGCAACACATCATTCAATGCCAAAGTTTTGACAGATGTGAGTTTGAAAAGAACTTTGCCTTTTCCAAGAACTTGAGTAGTTCTTGAATCACCAAGATAGGCAACTTCTTCTCCCTCCTCAACTTGGGTGTAAGACACAAAGTCTTTTTTGTTAGCACATATGTGCCTAGTGGCACCAGAATCTAACACCCAATCTTTCACATTGGCCACAAGGTTCACTTGGGAAACAACCGCAACAATTATATCATCCACTTTGGCTTCAGTCATATTTACTTTAGCCTTAGTGGAATTGTCATTCCCAACTCTTTTTCGGCATTGAGCAACATAGTGGCTAGGTCGATTGTTGGTTTTGGGCTTATAACCATTTCTTTTATCATACCTGTGGAAATATCCTTAAGATTGTTGGAAAAATTTGAAGATAATGGAGAATAAAAGGTTTAGCTTGAGGCGTGTCAAGGACACTGTCCTTAAGGATATTTCGCCTACACCGTAATGAATAAAATTAGGCGTATCCCCCAGGATTCAACAAGCTCTTCTAGTATAAACTAGGAGCAGAAACAAGAAAGATATATAAGAAGAAAACCCAGCACAAAAGAAAGAAGAAGAATGTTTTTCACTATCTTTCACACCACTCTATCAACACAAACAAATAGCTTTATATATAGTCCAAGAAAATGGACATCTGAAAATGAAAAATATTTCATTAAGAGTGCAACACTATAAATGCCAAAACGGCTAATGAAGGCCATCAATAGTCAAACTATTAAAAACATTTGAAACGTTAAAATCTTGTCAAAGCCATAAAGGCTTTTTGACTTTTCAAAACGTAAGCTTCAAATATGAAATCAGAATGTTAGCAAGCATTAGAAACTTAAGGCCATTAAGGCTCTTAAAGAATTGAAAGCCAACCGATTGAAACGTTTCACACTAATGAGCATTTAATAAATATAATTAATTTTCTGTTACAAATATATTTAAGATAATTACTATAATAATTATTTACTAATATAATTGTAGGAAATAAATCCAGACTTAATTTTGGAATATTTCTTTTTGAGATATCAAAAGTATTTTTTTCATCATTTGTATATAATAATCCAAGGACCGGTAGTACATATCATGAGCCACTAAGACTTAAATTTATAAAACTGGAATGAAGTAATACAACATCTGATGATACATAAACAGAACTCAAATATAAGACTACCAAGTTCAAGTGGTAGTCATGTTCGGACAACGTGTACTTCTTCAACACCAGCTTCTGCCATGTACCGCCAAATCAGCTTCAAGATCTGCACGAAAGATGCAGAAAATTAGTATGAGTACAATAGCCCCCATATATTCAATAAGTATCATAAAACTAACACCGGGGAGCTAATAGAAGCAAGAATTATAAATGATACTAGCCAATCACTTATACAAATTCTTAAATCCAACAAGTATAGAACATATATATGATCAAATGAAGAAAAAATAGGTAAAACTACCTTCGCGCTCACAATTATTTATTTTAAAGTGTTCTACTCTATCAACAATCCAATATATAAGGTAGATATGCAAGTAAATCTGTTAACTAGATAAGGAAATTGCAAGTAAATATAAAATGCAATAACCAAATATAAGTCTGTTGTGGAGCGCAACCCGATCCGAATAACACAATAAGACCTGTTGCAGCATGCAACCCGATCCAAATAATAATAACCAGCTCCCCCAGAGCTCTCACCAACCAGAAATCTGTCAATTACTCTCAATCCGTGTGTACACCATCAAGAAGGCATATAAGAGGTGAGCCTAGGGGGATGGATTTGTATCCACATGCATGCATGGCCAATTCAACGTGCAATCAGTCCGGCGTGATCACCGGCTCAATATCATAATCCGCTGGACGTGGTCACATGCATAACAATACAATTTGCCCAGTGTGGTCACATGCATAACAATACAACCTGCACAGCTTTTGCTGGGCATGGTCATAGGTACAACAACATAATCCGCCCAGCGTGATCACAAGCATCCAGTTCAAATTATATTACATAGAAGCGAATACACAAGAATACATGTATATGAAGAGTGAATATCAAATTTCATTATCCTTGGTTGGTAAAATGACATACTAAAGTATAGGCATGTGCAAAGAGTGCTATCATAGCTCAAATCAGTAATTTCATCACTGAATTAGCAATTATCAAGTTCTTTTACTGAATTAGCCTCTATATAACAAGGTCACAATTATAAGAAACATCACAACTTAGATCTTAACAGTCAATACTTATCTCAAGCAAGCCAAATAAAATAGTTCCTCACAGTACGTAACTATCACAAATAACTCAGGCAAGTTGACCAAGTTTAGATAAAATACTTACCTCAAGCAAACCAAATAAAATACCGAGCAAGCAAAACAATACGCTATAAGTGCTATCCCGTATAAATTGACCTCCGGACGACTCGAAACTAGACAAAAGTAACTCAAGAATATCAAATAATGTCAAAGGAAACAAACTCAATCGATAAAGGTTGAATCTTTATCAATATCTCAAAGTCAACCAAAAAGTCAAACTCG
>JASVEL010004973.1:0-41501 GCA_032618575.1 Nicotiana noctiflora | reverse complement strand
TAAACCGGTAACCTGGGACACCATTATTTTCCCAAGTGGCGACTCTGAAAAATTAAATAAATTGATCCCGTTTCGACTATCCTTTAAGTGGAAAAACTCCTTCACTGATTATTATTTATTATTATTATATCCCTTATCGGGGTGTAGTATTAAACAGGAGCACATTTACATTTATATGTGTGCGGTGAAAAAATGAGGTGTGACAGCTCTGGCGACTCTGCTGGGACTACACCCAGAACTTCGGTTCAGGGTTTAAGAATTCGAGCTCAGTTAAATTGCTGTTTTTGTCTATATCTGATTTTATTATATGTTTAGTTAATGTGCTATATGTTTACCACTTTGATACTATCTGAACTGTGTATACAAACTGCTATATGTTTACCGCTTTGATATTACGTGAACTGTGTATATAAACTATGCCGAAAACCCTTCACTTCTCACCCCCGGGGATGTGCTCACTGGTTGAGACTCCTTATTCTGTTAGTGTCATACCCCGAAATAATAAAGAGGCTCGGAAAGTTTCTAAGCCGGCTGACCTTTTGGTTCCCGGAAAGGAGCTCCTTCCTCAGCTCGAGTTGTCTGCTTGGGTACACAGTCTAGACCATGTACCGAGGTTTTGAGCTTAGAATAACATAACCGCATACCGGATCCCTAGTAGGAAACGCTTATTTGCATCACGTTGCATTTGACTTAGGGGACTCAACACAGGGGTTGGGTCCGTCTAGGACAGGCAACCTGAAATGAAAAGACCATCCTGTTATACCATGTTTGTCTTAAGCATTTATTCGGATTTGCATGCTGACCGACTTTTAAATACTGAAGAAAAACGAAAAAACAATAGTATGGGGAAATAGATATTTTTCAGAAAGTACAAAAACGTGTTTTACCAACAAGTCAATAAATTTAGTTTATTAATAAAAGACGACGGAAGATTGACTTTGCCAACAAAATGGTTTTCTTAAATGTGTTCTCTTTGTCGGTCAAAAAATATTGTTTGTTTTGACGGACCGAACTACGCGGGTTTGATTCTCACCGAATGTGAGATACGTAGGCAACCCCCGTCGGGTCCAACTTGCCCTTTTTCAAAAATACCAAAATTTAAAATTTTGAAAAAATAGTCCAATCATTGCCAGACAAAATGATCTTTTTCTTTAAATAAATGTGCAGGATGAGCACGATTCGAAATGAACCCTTTTCACTCATGACTAAAATCCCGGTACAAATACGACTATGGTGGGATGATCTAGGCGAAGAAGGGCAGGATGAAGTTAAGAAATATTTGAAAGGTCTCACAGGTCTGCTTGAAATAAAGCCTCGAGGGGACATCATAAGAGCATTAGTCACATATTGGGACTCCGCGCACAATGTCTTTCACTTCTCGGACTTCGAGCTCACCCCAATTGTTGAGGAGATGACCGGATACATTGGAAACACCGATATACCATTGGGGCATCAATATCTAATCGCCCCCAGGGTTGTCGCCGTACACCGGTTTTTAGACTCACTGAAGACGGCCAGAACGGTACGTAACCCAGATCTAGCACGAGGGTTTTGTACTTTAAACTTCATCTACCAAAGGTACGATCATGTGGGAGGTCTTGACAAGCCAGAGAATAAGTTATGCAACAAGGGTAATCGCCGGAAATGGGAGGAGCACAGATGAATTGCCTTTATGATAGCCTTTTTAGGACTTATGGTATTCCCGAGAAAAGACGGGAATATTGATATAAAGTTAGCCGGAGTCGTCAGTACTTTGCTTGACCAAAGCGAAAGTACTCTTGCTCCCATGATACTATCGGACATATATCGAGCTCTCACAGCCTGCAAAGCCGGAGGAGATTTTTTCGAAGGCTGTAACTTGCTGCTACAGATGTGGATGATCGAGCACCTGTGTCGCCACACCCAATTCTTGAGATATGGGTTGGTTGAGAAAACTTGCATAAGAGAATTCTATACAAGGATTGATAGGACCGTCTTGCCTGAAGGAACCTTGGCATGGAGGGCATACTTTCAGGCTCTCAGCGCAAATCAAATACAATGGACGTTGGGTTGGTTACAGGATAGACAAAATCGTGTACATGCCAGCGGCTAGGTCCCGCTTTCTCTTAATGGGACTTAAGAGCATTCAACCTTATGCGCCCCATCGGGTTTTGAGACAGCTTGGGAGGTGCCAGATAGTACCCAAAGACGAAGACCTGAGTACCGAGGTTATTGAAATTGGTCCCGATGGTCAATTCCCAGAAGCAAGGGTCCGCCAGATCTGGAGCAAATGCCAATATCTGGAGGCAAACACTTATGTGTAGGATCGAGCTAGAAGAGAGATTGTACCCAGATATCTTACTTGGTACAAAAGGAGAAACATCGGGTGAAAGACCAGCCAAAAGACCTCACCTCAGGGAATTTGCTGAAGCGTCACAAGAACAATGGGACTGGTTAGCTAAGGAAGAGGTTTACAGAACAAGGATTGGCAAGATAGAGCAACGGGTCCAAGATCTCCAATTTGAAAAAGATATGCAAGTTGCTGCCGATGAAGGAGATAAAAAGAAGTTGGCACAAGAAAATGGCTTTTTGAGAGCTCAAATCCAGCAAATGAAAAGGGATGCTGACAGACAGTTGAGGAGTCGAGCAGACGAAAAATTGATAAAGGGTTTGAAAAACCAAGTTGCCGATATCCAAAGAGAATTGGAAGAGTCGAAGACCCAAACAATGAGGATCCGTGCTAGCTGGAGAAAGGAGGCACATCAACAGGCACTCCACCTACAACGGGTGGAAGAAGATTACACTGAGATCATCACTAGTCTAAGGGAAGCAAACGTTATCCTCAGGGAGCGGGTTTTCAAGCAAGCCCGAGATGCCAGAGCAGACCTCGACCGTTGCCACAATTTGATGGCCCGACTGCAAGAACAAGTGGATAGGCTTTTAGACCAAGTCACCAACAATGCTCGAATATTGGGGGCGAAAAACCAACGGATAGAACGGCTACTCGGAGAAAGGGACATGATCAAGGACAGAATTGGAGAAATCGGGCATTATGTCACCATGAAGTGCTTAGCTTGTGAACAAATGGCCCGCGCCGCCCTTTTTGCTTCAGTTATGGACTATGTTCATCGGATCATGAGAGAGTTAAGGGGACTACACAAGGACCTCACACCAAGGCCCGCGGCAAGGCCGAATGATGCCTCGCGGGCCCCAAGGAATTTAAGAGCATTAGACTTTTGATTGAAAATGTATTTTGAAAATTTTGAGTCAAGTCCGCTGGCATTTTATTCTCGAGTCAAGCATTTCTCTTATTCTGTTGATTATTGTAAGACATGTTTTGTAACCGTAAGAGTTTTGATATAAGGATTCCAGAATTTTGCCGCAATTTTGTTACCAGAACTACGCTCGGTCTGATTCACGCGGGGACGTGATACATAGGCAATCCACATAAGATTCGACCACCACTAGAAAGAAAGGAAAAGAACATGAAGGTTAATAACAATAAGGCTTTCAAGGATAATTGAAAAAGGGAAAAAGAAAAAAAAAGAAAAAAAAGAAGAAAAGAGGCTGGAATGACGCATGTGATGAGTACATATAGAAAGGGTTATTTGATTAGGTGCATTGTATCCCAACGTGCTATAACATATCTGTTAAACTCGGTAAGCTAACAAGTTTGTTGCATTCCAGAAAAGTTTAGCAGTTGGTTTGACATAATATCCTGGCCGGCCACCATTACCGTACTAGATCTAAAGGGCCAATTCCAGCAAGCATGTCTAGTTCCGGTAAAAGCCTCGAGGAAGAGAAATCAGAGATACATATCATGAAAGAAGAGGTAGATCGGTTGAAACAGCAGATAACAGAGATGCACCTAGCCTGGGCTAGGGGACAGTCTTCACCGAACCTCCCTACTCTCGCATCAGCTCCAGAACATCCACCCCTTGATCCTTCGACAAGCGCCCCACTCTATCCATACTATCGAGGGGAAAACCCTTATGCCACCCAAATTCCACCAGCCAAACAAAATCCTCCTCCGGTCACCCCTGTTTTTGTGGCACCCCCACCTGCTGCTCTACAAAAGTCGTCCGGTGAGCTGCATGTTCAAATCCATGACAATTCTTACTATCCTCCCGAGCCTACCTTTAGGGCTCCCGAACCGCATACACACACCCCTCACTGGGATAACCCGGCAGAACCGGAAAAGCACTTCCAAAGTTCGGAACATGAGGAAGTTATTAGAAAAGTTAAAAGCCTGGAGCAGTCCTTCAGGAATATGCACGGTTTGGGCAACCAGGTCGGTGTCGCTTACAAGGATCTGTGTCCATTCCCAGATGTCCAGTTGCCAACCGGGTTCAAAATGCCCAAGTTTGACTTATACGAGGGGCATGGTGATCCAGTAGCCCATCTTCGAGGGTTTTGTAGTAAAATGCGAGGAGCCGGAGGACGAGACGAGATTCTGATAGCTTACTTCGGTCAGAGTTTGGGGGGATCCGCACTAGAGTGGTACACTAGGCAGGACCCCAGCAGATGGTTTACATGGGATGATTTGGCTCAAGCATTTATTGGCCAGTTCCAGTACAATCTTGAAATAGTCCCAGACCGCTTATCATTGCTAAAGTTAGAGAAGAAACCCGCCGAAAGTTTCAGAGAATTTGGCTTCCGCTGGAGGGAACAGGCAGCGAGGGTAGATCCGCCTATGAGAGAGAACGAGATGGTGGATTACTTCCTGCAGACACTAGAGCCAACCTATTTCGGACATCTGGTGACGTCCGTGGGTAAGTCATTCACCGAGGTGATAAAGATGGGGGCTATGATCGAGGAAGGCTTGAAAGCCAACAAGATCATGAGCTATTCAACGTTGAAAGCCACCACTCAAGCTATCCAAAGTGGTATCGGAGGAGTGCTTGGGAAAAAGAGGAAAGAAGAAGTCACGGCAGTCGAGTCCGAAACATGGTTCAGAAACAGAGGCCCCGCACCCCAGTATAACCCGCCACAACCTCACCACCAAAATTACTTCCACAATCCATATAACCACCCGCAACACTACTATCCAGCACCCGATCCCCATTTTACTGTCCATCACGCACAGGTCATATGCCACACCTCTCGTCCATGCACCATGGCGTGCACCAAACCCGCAAAGTAATTATCCACCCCCAAGAGCGTATAGAAGTCCCACGGGCACGAGTTTTCGTCCGAACCAAGCATTCAAGAGCGACATGGCGCCAAGGCCAAAGACTTTTACTCCCTTGGGAGAGTCTTACACCAGTTTGTTCCACCATTTGAAGCAAGTAGGGTTGCTAAATCCGGTCGAGGCTAAGCTACCAAACCCTCTTCCAAAGAATCTGGATCATTCAATAAATTGTGCATACTGCTCAGGATGTCCGGGGCACGACACAGAAAAGTGTTGGCGATTGAAAACAGCCATCCAAGAACTCATCGACACTCGCCGAATTGAGGTCCAGACTCCGGCGGAGCCCAACATCAACCAAAATCCACTTCCAACTCATCATGAGACCAACATGATCGAGTTGGTACGGGTAGAAGAGGGAAAGGAGAAAACCTCTCAGACTGTAATGATGATCAAGTCTAGTGGGGTAGGAATGAAAAAGGGGCCAACCCTTGATGAGTCACTCATTTGCAGGAAGGACGTACAAGAGGGGTTGGAAGCAGAAAGGGGAAATGCAAGCGAAGTACCGGTGAGGCCGGGGGAAGTAAAAATAGTTGTACCAGGGGTAGCAACCAAACCCGTCTTGACGGTAGCAGGTGTTCGAGTGGATCCTTTTATCATCAAGCCAGCAATACAGTGGCCAATAGCTGATAGCAAAGCTATTCCATGGAATTATGATCGGGTCACGACAACCTACAAAGGAAAAGAAGTCAAAGAGGAAGTCTGCAAAGCGCAAGGGTTGACCCGCTCAGGGAGATGTTTTGCCTCAGCGGAATTGAGGAAGACCACTCTGGCAATGCTGAAAAAGCCGGTAACTGACGAAGAGGCAGAGGAATTCCTGAAAAAGATGAAGATGCATGATTATTCTGTCCTAGAACAGCTGAAAAAGACTCCTGCGCAAATCTCATTGCTGTCCTTGCTGATACATTCTGAAGAACATCGACAAGCTTTGATGAAAGTTCTGAATAAGGCCCACGTACCTGACAAAATCTCGGTGAGTCATTTGGAGAAGATCACCAATAGGATCTTCGAAGCGAATCGGATCACCTTCACCGATGACGAGTCGCCTGAGGAAGGCACCGAGCACAACAAGGCTTTGTATCTTACGGTAAAGTGTGAGGAGGCGGTGGTTACCAAAGTCCTTGTCGATAATGGGTCCAGTGCTAACATATGTCCTCTCTCCACACTAAACAAGTTGAAAGTGGACATCGGTAGGATACGCAAGAACATCATATGTGTCCGAGGGTTCGATGGAGGAGGCAAAGCGTCGGTCGGGGACATAGTGTTAATCTTGACAATCGGACCAGTGGAGTTCACCATGGAATTCCAGGTGCTGGACATGGTAGTTTCATATAACCTTCTGATAGGGCGACCGTGGATCCATGCCGCAAAAGCAATTCCATCCAGCCTACACCAACTAGTCAAGTTCGAGTGGGACCAACAGGAGATTGTAGTCCATGGAGAGAATGATCTACAACCAGGCACCATCGTCCCCTTTGTGGAGACAGAAGAGGATGTTGGGCCATGGGTATACCAGATCTGCGATGTGGTATTCGCCAACCGAGTTCCAGAAGGGGAATGCATTCCCAATGACGGAATAATTACTGCAGACGTCATGGTGGCTCATGAAATGTTGAGAAACGGTTTCATACCCGGCAAAGGTTTAGGTGCATCTCTGCAAGGAATCATACAACCGGTATCCGTGGTCGAAAATGTGGGAACCTTCGGCTTGGGATTCAAGCCAACATCAGAGGACATCCAGCGAGCCAAGAGGAATAAGCAGAAGACATGGGTGCTCCCGAAGCCTGTTCCACGCCTTTCCCGATCTTTTGTCAGGTCTGGAGTAAGAGGACATCTGACGACAAAGATTCCCAGTCCTATGGTTAGGCCAGACGAAGAGTTCTTAAGAAAATGCGAGGACCTATTCGCAGATGTATGCATGCTAGAGGATGGAGAATGATCCAGCCATGCCGAGATATAGTTTGTGGGATCGAAAGCAAAATTGAATAATTGGAAGGCTACTCCTCTCCCTGTCCGGAAGGAGTCTTGGTAGTTTGTTTTGGATTGTTTTCTTTCGAAATTTTGTGTTGGGGTTGTCCACGGAGTAAAATCCGTTTGTTTTAGTTCATTTTGATTTGAGTTTGCAAGCTTGTTTTTCCTTGTACTGTTCCCATTAATGAAATTTTGTTCCCTTCGTGTCTAATTTTTTTTATTTTCCTTCTTTTTACTTTTCTGAGCAGCTTTCTTTCAACTGATCTTAATGATATGGCGTGCTTAAAGATTAATCAACCCAGTCTAGAAAGTCAATCCGGTTTGGAAATAATAACGCATGAAATAAGAGGTGACGAGAGTGAATCGGAATACGGCGATGATGAAGCCGTAGAAGAAATCGGTGAAGAATTAAGTCACTTCGAGGAAAAACCCAAACCAAATTTAAATGATATCGAGGCTGTTAATCTGGGGGACACAGATGACGTCAAAGAAACCAGAATAAGTGTCCATATTGAACCGAACCTGAGAGAAAAGTTGATCAAAACACTCATGGAGTTTAAAGACATTTTCGCATGGTCGTACGACGACATACCATGACTCAACACTGATCTAGTGGTTCACAAATTACCCACTGACCTGGCATGTCCTCCCGTCAAGCAAAAACTGCGGAAATTCAAGACATAGATGAGTGTAAAGATCAAGGAGGAAGTAACCAAGCAGTTGCAAGCGAAAGTCATTCGTGTCACTCGATACCCTGAATGGTTGGCTAACGTAGTACCGGTGCCAAAGAAAGACGGGAAGATCGGAGTATGCGTGGACTACCGCAATCTCAACAAGGTGAGCCCTAAAGATAATTTCCCTCTTCCCAATATCCATATCCTGATTGATAATTCCACCAGACGTGAAATCGGATCCTTTGTGGATTGCTACGCGGGATATCATCAGATCTTGATGGATGAAGAGGACGTAGAAAAGACGGCTTTCATCACACCATGGGGAACTTATTGCTACCGGGTGATGCCGTTCGGTTTGAAGAACGCAGGGGCAACATACATGAGGGCGATGACTACGGTATTCCATGACATGATACACAAGGAAATTGAAGTGTACGTGGATGATGTGATCATAAAATCTAGACGTCAAGAAGACCACGTTGCCGACCTCGGGAAGTTCTTTCAAAGACTTCGAAGATATGATATCAAGCTCAATCCGGCCAAATGCGCATTCGGAGTTCCATCAGGAAAGTTGCTAGGATTCATCGTCAGCCGATGGGGCATTGAGTTGGACCCATCCAAAATCAAGTCCATCCAGGAGTTACCCCCGCCAAGGAATAAAACAGAGGTAATGAGTTTGTTGGGAAGGTTAAATTACATCGGTAGGTTTATTGCTCAGCTTACAGCAACCTGTGAGCCCATATTCCGTCTGTTGAAGAAAGACGCTGCGATAGAATGGATGACAGAATGTCAGGAAGCGTTTGACCAAATCAAAGGGTATCTGTCAAACCCACCCGTACTAGTTCCGCCTGAACCGGGTAGACCCCTGATTCTTTATCTGACGGTTTTGGAGAATTCGTTCGGCTGCGTACTGGGGCAGCATGATCTTACTGGCAGGAAGGAACGGGCCATTTACTACCTCAGTAAGAAATTCACGGTCCACGAGGTCAAGTACACTCATTTGGAAAAGACCTGCTGTGCCTTGACCTGGGTAGCCCAAAAACTGAAACATTATTTGTCTTCTTACACCACTTACCTCATTTCGCGCTTGGATCCGTTGAAGTATATTTTCCAGAAACCTATGCCTACAGGGAGGTTAGAAAAATGGCAAATATTACTTACAGAGTTCGACATCATATATGTAACAAGAACGGCTATGAAAGCTCAAGCCCTAGCCGACCACTTAGCTGAGAATCCTGTCGATGACGGATACGAAGCTTTGAGAACGTATTTTCCGGACGAAGAAGTATTGCAAATTGATGGGTTGGAATTAACCGAGAATCCAGGGTGGAAGCTTTTCTTCAACGGAGCGGCGAACGCAAAAGGAGTCGGAGTAGGGCTGTGCTTATCTCTGAAACAGGACATCATTACCCTGTTACTGCTCAATTGCGTTTTCATTGCACCAACAACATGGCTGAGTACGAGGCGTGTATCTTAGGGCTGCGATTAGCGGTGGACATGAATGTACAGGACGTCTTGGTCTTGGGGGACTCGGACCTTCTGGTACATCAGATTCAGGGAGAATGGGAAACCAGAGATTTAAAGCTTATCCCATATCGTCGGTGTTTGCATGATTTGACCAAACGCTTTCGATCGGTAGAATTCAGGCACATCCCAAGGATGCATAATGAGGTTGCCGACGCGTTGGCTACTTTAGCATCAATGCTGCATCACCCGGACAAGGTTCGTGTTTATCCATTACATATTCAGATCTGGAATCAGCATGCTTATTGCAATATGATAGAGGAAGAGATGGATGGCGAGCCATGGTTTCATGACGTCAAAGAATACCTCGGGTTAGGAATATACCCAGAGCAAGCAACTGGAGATCAAAAGAGAGCTATTCGGCGGTTGGCGAACGGATTTTTCCTTAGTGGAGGGGTGCTGTACAAAGAACCCCAGATTTGGGATTGTTGAGATGTATAGATGCCAGTCAAGCCACAACAGTGATGACGGATATACACTCGGGAGTTTGTGGGCCACACATGAGCGGATATGTATTGGCAAAGAAGATTCTTCGAGCAGGATATTACTGGCTCACTATGGAGCATGATTGTATACGTTTCGTGCGGAGATGCCATCAGTGTCAGATACACGGAGATTTGATTCATTCTCCACCGACTGAATTGCATACAATGTCAGCACCATGGCCGTTTGTTGCATGGGGTATGGATATTATTGGACCTATAGAACCTGCGGCTTCCAAGGGTCATAGGTTCATTTTGGTAACGATCGATTATTTTACCAAGTGGGTGGAGGCCAAAACCTTCAAATCAGTGACCAAGAAGGCGGTGGTAGACTTCGTACATTCCCACATCATCTGCAGGTTTGGAATTCCAAAGATAATCATCACAGATAACGGTGCCAATCTTAACAGCGGATTGATGAAAGAGGTATGTCAACAGTTCAAGATTACACACCGAAATTCCACACCATATCGTCCCAAAGCAAATGGTGCGGTTGAAGCCGCAAACAAAAATATAAAGAAGATATTGAGGAAGATGGTAGAAGGGTCTAGGCAATGGCATGAAAAGTTACCATTTGCATTGTTGGGTTATCGCACTACCGTCCGGACTTCGGTAGGTGCAACTCCTTACTTGTTGGTGTACGGGACTGAAGCAGTAATACCAGCAGAAGTTGAAATCCCATCCCTCCGAATTGTCGCTGAAGCCGAGATTGATGACGACGAGTGGGTCAAAACCCGATTGGAACAATTGAGCTTGATCGATGAAAAGAGATTGACAGCAGTATGTCACGGCCAATTATATCAAAAGAGGATGGCAAGAGCATATAACAAGAAGGTACGTCCCAGGAAATTTGAAGTGGGACAGCATGTGCTGAAGAGAGTTCTACCACATCAGGCCGAAACAAAAGGCAAGTTCGCTCCAAACTGGCAGGGACCGTTTGTTGTGACTAGGGTATTATCCAACAGCGCTCTATGTCTAACTGATATTGAAGGAAGGTGCACCGATATGGCTATCAATTCTCTGATGCAGTCAAGAGATATTACGTGTAATTCTTTAATGTATTTGTCAACGTTTGGTTTCGTTTGTGTGTATTTGGCATTTTTCGGAGAAGGAAATGACAGAGGCAATTTTTCTACTACCCAAACACTTTAACCCTTGTTTTCCCCTTTGAGCCTTAATTATTCTTTCATATACCCTCTTTTGGAATCCTCAAGGAAGATGTATAAGAAAATAGAAAAGAAACAAAGAAAAAACACAAGAAAAAGTGAACTACGTTCGACCTGATTCCTCAATAAGGATACGTAGGCGCCACACGGCTCGGTCATAATAAAATAAAAATCAAAGATTCCCCAAGCAACAAAACTGGGGCAGAAGTCATTGTTTTCGTTTGAAAAGATAATGTGGGTTCCGAAAGTTGTAATGAGCTAACCGTTGAGATTAAACTCCTTTTCTTTAGCCTCACGCACAAAAAACCACATTAATGACCAAAAAAAACCTCTCGATCAGTATTTGAGAAATGCCAAGGCATGCGAATGAAAGCCAAGAATGACACTCCGATCCTCGACTGAATCCAGGATTCACAGGCGGAAAAGGGATAATGCTTTAGAGGGAATCTCGTGGGTAAAAACCCAGTCCACCACAGGGAAACAAAGCAACATGAGAGAGTCTTAACGGTGAAAACCCGCGCGGTCACCTTAAGGCGAAGAAAGCTGAAAGAAAGCAAAATGAGAGAGTCTTAACGGTGAAAACCCTCGCGGGCACCTTAAGGCGAAGAAAGCTAAGAGAAATAAAATGAGAGAGTCTTACGGTGAAAACCTTTACGGGCACCCTAAGGCGACGGGAGATCGAGAGAAATGAGAGAACTCTCATTAGTGAAAACCCTTTGAAGGGCACTATGCGGTGACAGGGCGAGATGGTTACAAGGCATCTGTATGAGACAAGGTTGGGACATTCGTTTGCTTCTAGCTAAACGCGGCCATCGGAAAGTGATTGACATAAATAGACTAGGTAGATTAACCTCAAAGGTGCGGCATAACCATGGGATCAGTTATACATTCCGATAAGTTTTTCCCAGTTTTGAGTTCAGAAAAGTTTTCCCTTTCTTTTATCATTCGCGGTCAGCATTCTTTATCTATCATTTTTCTCTTCTTTTGTTTTCGAAAGTTGACTTTTCAAAGCTTACTACCAAGTCTCCCAAAGCGGTACAATGAAGATGAATAGGCGTGGAATGAGGCAATAAGGCAAAAGTTGTTCCGATATTAAGATTGGAACGACAGGTTGATTGAAAGGTTCACGGGAATTATAGAGTACGATGGACACATATTACACATCCAGTTCGTTCTTTCTGTCACACCTTCTTTTTCCGGCACCCGCAAAGATGCAGGGGAGTTTTTCCAATTAAAGGACAATCGAAACAGGATTTATTATTAAGATTCAGAGTCGCCACTTGGGAGATTTATGGTGTCCCAAGTCACCGATTGAATCCCGAATCGAGGAAAAGAATGACTCTATTTAACAGTCCGCGAACCAGAAATCCGGATAAGGAATTCTGTTAACCCGGGAGAAGGTATTAGGTATTCCCGAATTCCGTGGTTCTAGCACGGTCGCTCAACTGTTATATTTGGCTTATTTATCTAATTTTAATACATGCAAAACCTATATGCAAATTTTAACCTTAACTGCTTTTGTTCATTTTTTTAAAAAAATTGCAACGTAGTGAAAACGCGTTTCGAACCACGTCGCACCAGTGCACCCGTAGTTGTTAACACCTTTCGACTCCATTGAGATTTAAATTTGGGTCACATAAATGTGACCCCAAATTTAAGAAAGTAGATTATCAAAATATGTACCTAAAAAAGACTACGCGTTTTCAACTTTTCTTAAAAAAAAACTAATTTTTTGAGTATTGTAAGGCACGCAAGTTATAATTAAAGAATTCTTCTACACACGTTATACAATCAGTGATTCCAAACTTCACATTCCTTAAAACAATGCTAGTGATGTGTAGAAAGGCTTATACTGAAAGAAACTATTAAACCAAATGACATTTAACAATTCTGATTCAATGATTCACCTAATCCTTCATTAAATAAAGATTAGTCAAATACTGCTAGATTTAAAAATTATACCAAAACAATAATTTATATTTTTTTTCACCTTGTAAAGATTTCGTTATCAAGAGTTACTACTAATCAGCAAAATCCACCTATACAAAATTCAATTTTTTCTTTCCAAACTGCTAGTAAACAACACCCAAACTTCCATATTCCGAGCACACCAAAATGAAAGCAAAGCAAAGGAACCTTACATTGAATCTTCACACAGAAAGAATGATCTAATCACCAGACAAAGATGGAAACCTCGACGAAACTACGATCCAAACCTCGACACTCGCCGGAACCAATGAAGACCTCAACGGAAAACTTTTCTAACTCAAACGGAATTTGCTCGGGGTTCTTAAGGTATTTTTGCTGGTTGAAAGACGAGCAACAATGGTGTTGAAGGTAACTGCTCGTTCAAGCTGGGCTGGTTTAGGCTCGGAGGTGGCGATGGAGATAGGGTGAGAGAACAATGGCTAGCGTTGCTTGAGATGACAGTAACGTAAGCTCAGGCTAATGGAGGAGGTTGTCGTGATGGGGAAGACGACTATGTGTGTATGTGTTATGGTGAGGGACTGATGGAAAGGACGATGGAGAGTTATGGCGTGGGTTGTTGAAGAAGGAGATGTTTTGGGGAATGGGGGGTAGGCGGCAGTATGGGTCTCCTTGGAGTATAGGTGTTGGTGTGTAGATGAAGATCATGATAGGAAGAGGAGGGTGGTCTTTTATCTCCTTTTTTGTTACGCCAGTTTTGCTTCTTTGTGTGTGTATCCCCCATGTGCCTTGTGCTTTTCTTGTGTGTAAAGTGAAGAGAGTGAGATGTTCATGTGAGTGATGGTGTGTAAAGTAAGTCTCCCATGTGTGTCCCTATGTATCTTGTATGGGTTCTTTTTGTCCGTGTTCCCCGAGTGGTGGACTCGGATTATTATGGGCTAGGTCCGAAAGCTTGAAACCGGGTAGCTTAAACCCGAATATTATTCTATGCCCGAAACCGAGAATAAGGATACGATTTTATTTGGTTAATCTTATGTAAGCAAAATAACTATAAAAGTAAAACCGACAATTAAAACAAAACTATTTTTATTTTTTTCAAGATTAAAGTAACCATAAAATATTAAATATATTATTTTTTTTATTTTATAATTTTCGTTTTTATAAAAAGATTAAATATAAAGTAATATTTTTTGTATTTTTCAAGTTTAAAATGACTACGAAACATTAATAAAACTATATTTTTGTTATTTTTTATTTTAAGGTAAAAATAAAGTAAAAGAGTCAAAATTAGCTAAGATAGCTATATTAGGCCTAAACTAAATATTTTAGCTAAAAATATAAAAAATCTCGGGTAGGGGCAAAATCACGCATCTACAGCTGCCCCTCTTTGACTGAAAACACAAAGAGTTTTCAGACAAAGAACGACTAGATAAGTGTTTTGACCCGACCCTTATTCGGAGAGACTAAACTAAAAAGAAGAGGATGTGACCGAGCCCTTGTATCTGAGCTGCCTACATATCCTTGGCTATAAAGGAATCAGGCCACGTGTAGTTCAGAAGTGAGTAAGGAAGGGGTATACCGAGGTGGAGAGCCAGTCGAGGTGTCGTTCCGTCGAGGTTCTGTTCCATCGAAGTTCCGGTCCGTGGTCCTGCTATTACATTAAAAATCAAAACATGAGAAAGACTAACTAAGCCTATCAGCTACTAGTTACAAGATTCCTATCTATAAGTCTTCCGAAGCTTGATCTTGAGTATTGGTTGGTGCTTCATGCGGACTCTAAATTTGAACCTTGATACTTGCTAGTTGCAGGTGCTGCTTTTCGAATCAAGACCAGGTATACAGTGCTTGTGACCTCGGCCATGTCTTGAGCATGCCACATCTTTCATCAACTTCTGCATTTTGGATTGGCTTCTTGCCTTTTTTTTTTCATTGTGACTATCTTCTGTTGATCATCTCGGACCGTTGACTCGCATTCTGGTCGCAAGCTTCTTTGTTGCTAACTTGCATTGCACTCCGAAGTGAATTCCCTTACTTGTGATATTCGAACTATTCTCCTTCGAAGTTTGAATCTATCTTTTCTGATCCTTGTTGCCTTCCTTCTGATTCATGCTAGGGATTTCCGTTACACTCTGTCACTTTTTGATTGTTCACTATCCTTATCAAATCTTGGAAACTGAGACGCCGTTATGGTTTTCCGACGGGCTTCTGACTTCAACGACAAACTCTAATCATAAATCGTCATTCTATTCTTCAGGCGGGCACATGACTTCCAAAATTGAAATCTTCCAATTGTTGCTTCCTTCTTCTTGTTGCTTTCATCTAAAACCTCTAATTGTCGTTTTTCACTTCCTATTAAATTATCTTTAACTATAACTTCAAAAACTAAATCGCCGCTCCATTCTTCAGGCGGGCTCCCTGACTTCAACTACAACTCAAAACTAAATCGCCACTCCATTCTTCAAGCGGGCTCCCCGACTTCAACTACTACTTCAAAATAAATCGCCACTCCATTCTTCAGGCTGGTTCCCTGACTTCAACTACCACTTCAAAATTAAATCGCCACTCCATTCTTCAGGCGGGCTCCCTGACTTCAACTATAACTTCAAAACTAAACCGCCACTCCATTCTTCAGGCGGGCTCCCTGACTTCAACAATAAACTTTGAACTTCATCCCATCTCTATCGTCTTCCTTTGCTTCCTGTATCACTTTCTTCTTCCTGCATCACTTTCTTCTTGCTGCATCGACTCTTGTGTCACACCTCCTTTTTACCGCACCCGCGAGGGCGCAAAATATAAAAGAGAGTTTTTCCAATTAAAGGACAACCAAAACGGGATGCATTTATTGAGAGATTCGGAGTCGCCACTTGGGAGATTTATGGTGTCCCAAGTCACCGGTTTGAAACCCGAAATGAGGAAAGGTTTGACTCTATTTAACGGTCCGCGAACCAGAAATCCGGATAAGGAATTCTGTTAACCCGGGAGAAGGTGTTAGGCATTCCCGAATTCCGTGGTTCTAGCACGGTCGCTTAACTGTCATATTCGGCTTATTTATCTGATTTTTATAGTTATATACTTAATGCAAATTAATATCCCTTTACCGCTTTTATTATTATTATTATTTACGAAAGAGAATGTTGCCTAAAAATATATTTCGAATCACGTCACATGAAATGCACCCGGATCCTCGACACACTCTTATTCAACATTTTGGGATTTGGATTTGGGCCGCATGAAATGCACACCCGTATTTAAGAAGGTAAAATTATTAAAATACGCGCCTAGAGCGATTACTTATTTACATTTTTTTTTGAGAAGGCTAGGAAATTCGCTAAGAAACGGCACATCTCGAAATCTAAATATTTTACATATACATTTATGAGGGCCCCGCGATTTGTATAATTTTGTTAGGCAAGGCACACCTCTAATTCTAATTTAAAAGCAAACTACATTCCGCTATATTTATTTAAGAGTTAATTCAAGATTATTTAAAATATGTTGCAAGCCACACTACATGAAATGCACTTGTGGTTCACGACACTCTTTATTTAACCTTGTTCAAATATGGAGTCGGGTCACATGAAATGCACCCCCGATTCCTTTAATCTAATTACGTCGTTTAAAGAATAACGAACCAATTTCCATAATGTGACAACATCGTGCTCAACTATAACCAATTTGAGTAAACATACGAGTAGCAAACTAAGTGAGCAAATTCAAGACTATGGTGAACAATTACATAAACAACGGAAGCATAACTAGTTGGCGAGCATATGAAGGATTAGTCATTTTCATTAGCTAACTTCGACATTGCATGTTCAACAAAATTATATATTTACAAAAATAGTCTGAACCATACGAAACTAAATCAAATACGAAACACTCCAAAATATTAGCGAGAAGAACAATATCGGAAAAGAACATGCACCTTTATTTCTGCATATTTTTTCAACGTACACAACGAGAAAACGAACCTTTTATGACGATCTCGAACCTCGACCTCTCCGGACAGAACTCGAACCAAACCGGAACCAAGAACAAACGATTCGACGGGCAGAACGAGGTTGACGAAGCAGAAAAACTTTCTCCTCTTTCTTTTGCGTTTTCAATCTCTCTGTTTCATTTCTTTCTTCTTGTTTTTCAAAGTCATTCTCCTTCAATGCCGTGAGCTCCCCCTTTTGTATGTCTCTCTTCTCAAATTTATTTTTCTTGTTTCCTTCTTCTTTTTCAATAGTTTCGTTTCCTTTCTCCCAAATGTTTTCAAAATCCTTTGTTTGTTTTCAAATGTTTGTTTTCCAATCTCTTTTCGTTTCTTCTCCTTTTTCTCTCTTTTTCTTGAATCCGTTCTCTCTTCTTCTTTTTAAAGAAGAAGAGTATAGTATTTTATTATTTTTTTTATTTAATTATTATTTTTTTTAAAATAAGCTCCATGCCTTTTTTTTGTTTTTTTCTTCTTGTTTTTATCCCTTTGTCTTTTTCTTCTTGTCTTTGTTCTTATTCCTCATCCATTATGTATTGTCCCCCTTAGTGTAGTGGACTCGGTTTATTACGGGCTAGGTCCGAAAATTATAAAACCGGGTAGTTTGAACTCGAATATTATTCTTCGCCCGAACCGAAAATGGTGTTATTTAATTAATCCTAGGTAATCAAAATAACTATAATACTTATAATAAAAATAAAACTAATTTTTTTTATATTTTTCAAGTTTAAAATAACTATAAAATATTTATGAAACTATTTTTTTATTATTTTCGTTTTTATAAAAAGATAAAAAATATAAAGTACTATTTTTATATTTTTTCAAGTTTAAAATAACTACAAAATATTAATGAAACTATTTTTTTATTATTTTCGTTTTTTATAAAAAGATAAAAAATATAAAGTACTATTTTTGTATTTTTCAAGTTTAAAATGACTACGAAATATTAATAAAACCATATTTTTGTTATTTTTCATTTTGAGGTAAAAATAAAGTAAAAGAGTCAAATTTAGCTAAAATAGCCATATTAAAACTAAACTAAATATTTTACGCTAAAAATATAAAAAATCTCTGGGAGGGTCAAAAATCACGCGTTTACAGCTGCCCCTCTTTGACTGAAAACACAAAGAGTTTTCAGACAAAGAACGACTAGACAAGTGTTTTTGACCCGACCCTTATTGGGAGGGACTAAACTAAAAGAAGAGGAATGTGACCGAGCCCTTGTATCTGAGCTGCCTACATATCCTTGGCTATAAAGGAATGAGGCCACGTGTAGTTCGAAAGTGAGTGAAGAAGGGGTATACCGAGGTGGAGAGCCAGTCGAGGCGTCGTTCCGTCGAGGTTCTGTTCCATCGAAGTTCCGGTCCGTGGTCCTGCTATTACATCAAAAATCAAAACATGAGAAAGACTAACTAAGCCTATGAGCTACTAGCTACAAGATTCTTATCTATAAGTCTTCTGAAGCTTGATCTTGAGTATTGGTTGGTACTTCATGCGGACTCTAAATTTGAACCTTGATACTTGCTAGTTGCAGGGTGCTGCTTTTCGGATCAAGACCAGGTATACAATGCTTGTGACCTCGGCCATGTCTTGAGCACACCACATCTTTCATCAACTTCTGCACTTAGATTAACTCCTTGCCTTTTTTTTTTTTTTTTTTTTTAATTTTTTTATTGTGACTAAAACTTCTGTTGATCCCCTCGGACTGTTGACTCGCATTCTGGTTGCAAGCTTCTTTTGTTGCTATCTTGCATTGCACTCCGAAGTGAATTCCATTACTTGTGATCTTCGAGCTATTCTCCTTCGAAGTCTGAAGCTATGTTGACTCGTATTCTGGTTGCCTTCCTTCTGATTCGTGCTGGGGATTTCCATTACACTCCGCCGCTTTCCTTAAACAACTTCAAAATAAATCGCCACTCCATTCTTCAGGCGGGCTCCCTGACTTCAACTACAATTTCAAAATTAAATTGCCACTCCATTCTTCAGGCGGGCTCCCTGACTTCCACTACAACTTCAAAATAAATTGCCACTCCATTCTTCAGGCGGGCTCCCTGACTTCAACTACAATTTCAAAATTAAATCGCCACTCCATTCTTCAGGCGGGCTCCCTGACTTCAACTACTACTTCAAAATAAAATCGCCACTCCATTCTTCAGGCGGGCTCCCTGACTTCAACTACAACTCCAAAATAAAATCGCCACTCCGTTCTCCAGGCGGGCTCCCTGACTTCAACTACAACTTCAAAATAAAATCGCCACTCCATTCTTCAGGCGGGCTCCCTGACTTCAACTACTAACTTCAAAATAAAATCGCCACTCCATTCTTCAGGCGGGCTCCCTGACTTCAACTACAACTCCAAAATAAAATCGCCACTCCATTCTTCAGGCGGGCTCCCTGACTTCAACTACAACTCCAAAATAAATCGCCACTCCATTCTTCAGGCGGGCTCCCTGACTTCAACTACTACTTCAAAACTAAATCGCCACTCCATTCTCCAGGCGGGCTCCCTGACTTCAACTGCAACTTCAAAATAAATCGCCACTCCATTCTCCAGGCGGGCTCCCTGATTTCAACTACAACTTCAAAACTAAATCGCCACTCCATTCTCCAGGCGGGCTCCCTGATTTCAACTACAACTTCAAAACTAAATCGCCATTCCATTCTCCAGGCGGGCTCCCTGACTTCAACTACTACTTCAAAATAAATCGCCACTCCATTCTTCAGGCGGGCTCCCTGACTTCAACTATAACTTCAAAATTAAATCGCCACTCCATTCTTCAGGCGGGCTCCCTGACTTCAACTACAACTTTAGAACTAGATCGCCTTCCTTTGCTTCTTGTACCGTTTTATTCTTGCTACCTCGACTATTGAACCATCATTTCTCCTAAATTTCCTTGTTTCGGAAATTGCTTTCTTCCTGGGTCGTGTTGCTTTCCCTCCTGACTGATGGGGATATCTTTAGAACTGCTTACTTGCTTGCTGAGGACAATGACGCTGGGAAAATTTTCCTTCATTCCCTCATTTCCTTTGATTCATGCGCTTGAATTTGCGCTGGGATCTCTTGTTGTAACCTTCTGCTTTACGGTGGGTTACTGGTTTCAAGGCCTGCAATGTAAAGACTGAAGACTTGCCTTTTGTTATACAGGTAGGCGCCTGCTTTTAGTAGCAACTTTTGAATTAAAAAAAATGCATTCTGGTAGTAATTTATGAAATATGCAAAGGACAATGTAAAATAAAACAAACGTAAAATATCCTATTCGAGGGCGGATAGTCCCATCGTATTCTATTCGAGGGCGAATACTCCCATTGTATCCTATTCGAGGGCGAATACTCCCATTGTATCCTATTCGAGGGCGAATACTCCCATTGTATCCTATTCGAGGGCGAATACTCCCATTGTATCCTATTCGAGGGCGAATACTCCCATTGTATCCTATTCGAGGGCGAATACTCCCATTGTATCCTATTTGAGGGCGAATACTCCCATTGTATCAATGTATGAAAGTGAACAAACCTGAGACGTCCTGTTCGAAGGTGGACAAACCTGAAACATCCTATTTGAAGGTGGACAAACCTGACATGTCATCTTGAATTGCCTTCCTCGTTTCTTTGAGAAAATTTTCAACAACGGCAGAAAATTTTCTGCCCCAGTATTGGTGTTCTTCCTTGTGACATGACTTTCCGCTATCAATAGAACTTTCTTTCCCTGTTTCAAATCAAAGAAAATTTGTTAGTTCAAAACATTGTGAGCGGTTGTGCCGCTCATGTGGTGGTTTTTTCCTTTTCTCCTTTCCCTCGCTCGGGGTTCCCAAAACTTGTTGGGGAATGATTTCATTTGCTTGGGGATGTGTTTTTCCATTTATCCCTTCCATTTATCCCTTCCCCGTTCTCAACTTGTTGGGGGTTATTTTGTTGAAGATGGGATTTCCTTTCTTCCTTTACCACTCTGTGTTGTCCGACCACCTCGGAACTTGTTGTAGATAACATTGTTGGTGGATTTTCATTTCCTCAAAATTTGGTGTTTCACTCTTCTTGAAGGTTGTTGAGGATGACACTGGTTCGAAGAGCATTTCTCTTAAGACTTTCCTTCTTCCCCAAGTGGGCATTGACTTCCAGAAAATTTTCAAACTGAAAAGAAAATTTTCTGCCCCAGTTTAATAATCTTTTTTGCACCATACTTCTCTGCCGTCAATGGCATTTCCTTGCGTTGCATAATAATTGGAAAGTTGGTGGCAAGTTTTGAAGTCATTTCTCACTATGTTTTGACTAGACTGACTTTGATGGAGAATTTTGACAAAAGGAGAAAGATAAAGAGAAACAACAAATAGAAGACAAGGGAGGACTGACTCTCTAACCAGAAACAACTATAAAAACTTATCAAACGCGGATACCAACTCTACTGGTCAGGACATGCACATATGGCCTATCCTCCATCGTTAATTTCCTTTCACGATTTGTCTCGTGATTTCCATCTGATTATCACCTTTGTTCGACTTGTAGTGCCCGAAGGGTTTTCACTTTCAAGCCTCTCTCATTTTGATTTTCTCTCAGCTTTCGTCGCCTTATGGTGCCTGTGAAGGTTTTCACCGGTAAGACGCTCTCATTTGTATAACTTTTAGCTGGGGGCTGGGGTGTCACTGCTAAGACTCTCTCGTGTTTCCTTTCTGATGGGAATCAGAGTCTTTTTCTGCTGAGAATCAGCGTGTTATATTCTGATAGGACTCTCTCACTCGCCTGACGTGGCATCTTTTGAAGACTGATCGGAAGGTCTTTCTTTGGACCGTAATGTGGGATTTGGATAGGGCTAGAAAGAAAGGGTATTAAAGGCTCAAAATAAAATCAATTTTGGGTTCAAAATTTACAACCTTCGGACCTAAATTTATTTACAATAAACATAATTTTTCTTTGCCCCAGTTTTTTCTTGGGGATTTTTATTTCTTTATTTACACTATGACCGAGCTGTGAAGCGCCTACGTATCCTCTTTAAGGAATCAGGTCAAACGTAGTTCCCAATTCCTCTTTTTCGAATTTCTTTTTTTTCACACATTTTCCTTTTTCTTTTCTTTCCTTTATCTCCTTTTGTTGTTTTCTTTTCTTCCCTTTTTTCTCTTGTCTTTCAAACCTGTGTTTCTAGTCTTTGCAACTAACTCCGAAGGAGGGGTATGAAAGAAATCAAAATAAGGCTCGAAGGGTTAACGAAGGATAAAGTGTTTGGGTAGCAGAACAAAATGCCTTCGTCATTCCAATCTTCAAAACATGCCAAGTACAAACAACACATTCGGGACATCTTTTGGTTGTGCTAGGAGTGATAACCATATCGTCCATTCGCCTTTTTCATCCATCATTTTAAAGTATTGCTGGACGACACTTCCATTTCAGTATCACGAGCGAACCCCATGTCAGCATGGCCATTTTGCCCTTAAGGCTTTCTTTGTATTTTACCCGCCCCAAATTTCACGTGACTCGGGTTCCAAATAATCTCAAATCATTATTTCTTTTAAAATGCCATGATTATCTTCCAATTCCTTCATGATTAACTTTTAAGATTAGGCCACAATTATGCGTGCATGTCATGTCACTAGTGTTGACAACAAAAATGACTATAAAGAAGAAAGACTTAAATCAAAGAAAAATGACTCGAAATAATGGCAAACAAGAGAGTTGCATTAGACGAACTAGAAATGAATTAATACGACAAAACAAACACAATCAACTGGGGTACACCCTTGGAACAAACCTACACAATACTAAATGAGGTATTACGACCAATAGAAAACTGGACAAAATAGAACGATGAAAGGGTTTGAGTTACATGACAATATCCTGATTACAAACCCGAAATAATCTGGACGACAGAAATGACAACAAAATAAGCCACCAAAAACTCCATTCTGGTTGACCAAGAAATGGAGAGTCTTCCCGATTACCAAGCACGATATTTTGGCCACTGAGCTTCGCATCAATATTACCAAGGCCACTTATTTGCTTCGACATTTTCAGCTTTAGTCAATACATCCCCACAAAGCGTCCATCATGGCGTGCGGGTAAAGGACTCTATGCGATATTCTTGGTGTCACTATCTTGGATCATAATCAGGTTTTCCTGGACCTTCTGTTTCCGGTTCACCACAAACCAACCACCTCAATTCTCAACAATTCAAAATAAAATATGGTAGAAATGGACTCGGTCAGTCCTTATCCATATTTTTTGCTTACTTTTTTTTTTTTTTTCTTTTTTTTTCTCTTTTTTTTCATTTTTTTTTTCATTTTTTTTCATATATATACATATACAGTTGTGGTCGAATCTTATGGAGATTGCCTACGTATCATGACCCCGCATGAATCGGACCGAGCGTAGTTCTTGCAAATTAATGCAAGGAATAAAGGGATGTTTATTTGATTTTTTTTTTGATTTTTTTTTCTTTGAAGGAAAATTATAGAAGCCGACTCCAAATACAAACTTGTGTAGCAGATTTCTACAAGAAAAAGAATATATATTTTTTTTTGGTGTCAATTATGACTATTTCTACAAAATTGGCCACATAATGGCTTATTTGACAAAATGACTATTTTTGCAAAATTGATTTAAGAAAGATAAACTTGAAATTTTTTTTTTATCTTGTGGCTCATGGGGCATCGTTCGGCATCACCATAAACCAACACAAGACTATTTTTCATAAATTGGCCATGTAATGGCTTATTTAGGCAAAGTGGCTCTTTTTGCAAAATTTTATTTAAGAAGATGCAAATTCAAAATTTTTATCCTGGGGCCTATGGGGCATCGTTCAGCACCGACACAGGCCAACACAAGATTGAGGAAGTAAAAATGCAAAAATGTGGCTATTTCAGCAAAATTTCGGCCACGTAATGGCTTATTTGATAAAGTGGTTATTTTTGTAAAGTTGAGTGATGACTCAAAACTTGATTTTTGCGGATACAGTCTTTCGACATTTCCGCGAGGGAATATTTCAAGGCTGTGTCCAAAATTATTTTAGAAAAAAAATCCAAAGTGGCTATTCTTGCAAAAATAGCCTTCCGACGTCTTTTGAGGGACGTTCGGCTTATTTTAAGCAAGAATAGCATCACCCGACTTATTTATAACAAAATCAAAAATTTGACATTTTTTTTTGTTATTTTTGCAAACGGGGTGTGAACCCGAACTTGATTTTGCGGCTATGGCCTTGCAACATTTCCACAAGGAATATTTCAAGGCTGTGCCCGCAAATTATTAAAAATGATTCAAAGTGGCTATTTTTGCAAAAACAGCCTTCCGGCGTCCTTTCGGAACATTCGGCTATTTTTCAAAATGGCATCACTTTGATTTTATTAAAAACTAAAACTTAGACATTTTTTTTTTAATTTTTTGAAGGGGTGGTTGGACCCGATGAGGGTTGCCTACGTATCCCACCTAATGGCGAGAATCAAACCTGCGTAGTTCGGTCAAACAAACTACATCTTTAAAGGAAACAAACTATTTATTATTTTTTCACACATTTTTTTTTTAAGTTTAAAACAAAATTTTTCTTTTTTTTTTAGTAAAAAAAACAAACTATTTTGAAATCACATATTTTTTATTTTTTATTTTGATCAAACATTTTTTTTTATTTTACAACAAACATTTTTTTTTCTTTTTAAGTAAGTAAAAAAACAAACTATTTTGAGACTATTTTTTTTCATTTTCCTCAATATAAAAAAAACGGTTAGCCTGCAAGTCTGAGGCAAATATATGCATAAAACAAACAGGATGCAGCAGGATGGTCTTTTCATTTCAGGTCACCTGTCCTAGACGGACCCAACCCCTGTGTTGAGTCCCCTAAGTCAAATGCAACATGATGCAAATAAACGTTCCTACTAGGGATCCGGCATGAAGCTTTGTTATTCTAGGTTTAAAAACCCGGGTTTATTGTTCTAGACCTGGCTTACCCGAACGGACAACTCGAGCCGAGGAGGAGGCAGCAACCCGGGAATACAGAAGCTTCACCGGTTTTGCAACTTATCCAAACCTCGTTCTAAGGTGGGAATTAGACACTATACGGAAAAGAAGTCACACGAAGTGCACCCTTCTTCATGATTTAGAAGACTCAGAGAGGAGATTGGTTTCGGCACAATTTATATGTACAGTTCAAAAAAATATCAAAGCGATAAAAATATCATTTTGCACATTAATACAAACATATAATAAAATCGGATAATAAATAAGCCAAATACAACAATTATTCCAAGCTCGAATTCTTAAACCCTGAACCAGTGGTTCTGGGTTTCAGTCCCCAGCAGAGTCGCCAGAGTCACACCTCCTTTTTACCGCACCCGCGAGGGCGCAAAATATAAAAGAGAGTTTTTCCAATTAAAGGACAACCAAAACGGGATGCATTTATTGAGAGATTCGGAGTCGCCACTTGGGAGATTTATGGTGTCCCAAGTCACCGGTTTGAAACCCGAATTGAGGAAAGGTTTGACTCTATTTAACGGTCCGCGAACCAGAAATCCGGATAAGGAATTCTGTTAACCCGGGAGAAGGTGTTAGGCATTCCCGAATTCCGTGGTTCTAGCACGGTCGCTTAACTGTCATATTCGGCTTATTTATCTGATTTTTATAGTTATATACTTAATGCAAATTAATATCCCTTTACCGCTTTTATTATTATTATTATTTACGAAAGAGAATGTTGCCTAAAAATATGTTTCGAATCACGTCACATGAAATGCACCCGGATCCTCGACACACTCTTAATTCAACATTTTGGGATTTGGATTTGGGCCGCATGAAATGCACACCCGTATTTAAGAAGGTAAAATTATTAAAATACGCGCCTAGAGCGATTACTTATTTACATTTTTTTTTTGAGAAGGCTAGGAAATTCGTTAAGAAACGGCACATCTCGAAATCTAAATATTTTACATATACATTTATGAGGGCCCCGCGATTTGTATAATTTTGTTAGGCAAGGCACACCTCTAATTCTAATTTAAAAGCAAACTACATTCCGCTATATTTATTTAAGAGTTAATTCAAGATTATTTAAAACATGTTGCAAGCCACACTACATGAAATGCACTTGTGGTTCACGACACTCTTTATTTAACCTTGTTCAAATATGGAGTCGGGTCACATGAAATGCACCCCCGATTCCTTTAATCTAATTACGTCGTTTAAAGAATAACGAACCAATTTCCATAATGTGACAACATCGTGCTCAACTATAACCAATTCGAGTAAACATACGAGTAGCTAACTAAGTGAGCAAATTCAAGACTATGGTGAACAATTACATAAACAACGGAAGCATAACTAGTTGGCGAGCATATGAAGGATTAGTCATTTTCATTAGCTAACTTCGACATTGCATGTTCAACAAAATCATATATTTACAAAAATAGTCTCGAACCATACGAAACTAAATCAAATACGAAACACTCCAAAATATTAGCGAGAAGAACAATATCGGAAAAGAACATGCACCTTTATTTCTGCATATTTTTTCAACGTACACAATGAGAAAACGAACCTTTTATGACGATCTCGAACCTCGACCTCTCCGGACAGAACTCGAACCAAACCGGAACCAAGAACAAACGATTCGACGGGCAGAACGAGGTTGACGAAGCAGAAAAACTTTCTCCTCTTTCTTTTGCGTTTTCAATCTCTCTGTTTCATTTCTTTCTTCTTGTTTTTCAAAGTCATTCTCCTTCAATGCCGTGAGCTCCCCCTTTTGTATGTCTCTCTTCTCAAATTTGTTTTTCTTGTTTCCTTCTTCTTTTTCAATAGTTTCGTTTCCTTTCTCCCAAATGTTTTCAAAATCCTTTGTTTGTTTTCAAATGTTTGTTTTCCAATCTCTTTTCGTTTCTTCTCCTTTTTCTCTTTTTTTGAATCCGTTCTCTCTTCTTCTTTTTAAAGAAGAAGAGTATAGTATTTTATTATTATTTTTTATTTAATTATTATTTTTTTTTTTAAAATAAGCTCCATGCCTTTTTTTGTTTTTTTCTTCTTGTTTTTATCCCTTTGTCTTTTTCTTCTTGTCTTTGTTCTTATTCCTCATCCATTATGTATTGTCCCCCCTTAGTGTAGTGGACTCGGTTTATTACGGGCTAGGTCCGAAAATTATAAAACCGGGTAGTTTGAACCCGAATATTATTCTTCGCCCGGAACCGAGAATGGTGTTATTTAATTAATCCTAGGTAATCAAAATAACTATAATACTTATAATAAAAATAAAACTATTTTTTTTATATTTTTCAAGTTTAAAATAACTACAAAATATTTATGAAACTATTTTTTATTATTTTCGTTTTTATAAAAAGATAAAAATATAAAGTACTATTTTTATATTTTTCAAGTTTAAAATAACTACAAAATATTAATGAAACTATTTTTTTATTATTTTCGTTTTTTATAAAAAGATAAAAAATATAAAGTACTATTTTTGTATTTTTCAAGTTCAAAATGACTACGAAATATTAATAAAACCATATTTTTGTTATTTTTCATTTTGAGGTAAAAATAAAGTAAAAGAGTCAAATTTAGCTAAAATAGCCATATTAAAACTAAACTAAATATTTTACGCTAAAAATATAAAAAATCTCGGGGAGGGTCAAAAATCACGCGTTTACATCTTGAACCATCATTTCTCCTAAATTTCCTTGTTTCGAAATTGCTTTCTTCCTGGGTCGTGTTGCTTTCCCTCCTGACTGCTGGGGATATCTTTAGAACTGTTTACTTGCCGGCTGAGGATAATGATGCTGGGAATATTTTCCTTCATTCCCTCATTTCCTTTGACTCATGCGCTTGAATTTGCGCTGGGATCTCTTGTTGTAACCCTCTGCTTTCAAGACCTGCAATGTAAAGACTGAAGATTTGCCTTTTGTTATACAGGTAGGCGCCTGCTTTTAGTAGCAATTTTTCAATTTAAAATGCATGCTAGCAATAATTTACAAAATATGCATAGGACGATGTAAGATAAAACATACGTAAAATATCCTATTCGAGGGCGGATGGTCCCTCCGTATCCTATTCGAGGGCGAATACTCCCATTGTATCCTATTCGAGGGCGAATACTCCCATTGTATCCTATTCGAGGGCGAATACTCCCATTGTATCCTATTCGAGGGCGAATACTCCCATTGTATCCTATTCGAGGGCGAATACTCCCATTGTATCCTATTCGAGGGCGAATACTCCCATTGTATCCTATTCAAGGGCGAATACTCCCATTGTATCCTATTCGAGGGCGAATACTCCCATTGTATCCTATTCGAGGGCGAATACTCCCATCGTATTCTATTCGAGGGCGAATACTCCCATCGTATTCTATTCGAGGGCGAATACTCCCATCGTATTCTATTCGAGGGCGAATACTCCCATCGTATTCTATTCGAGGGCGAATACTCCCGTCGTATTCTATTCGAGGGTGAACACTCCCATTGTATCCTATTCGAGGGCGAACACTCCCATTGTATCCTATTCGAGGGCGAATACTCCCATTGTATCCTGTTCGAGGGCGAATACTCCCATTGTATCCTATTCGAGGGCGAATACTCCCATTGTATCCTATTCGAGGGCGAATACTCCCATCGTATCCTATTCGAGGGCGAATACTCCCATCGTATCAATGTTTGAGAGTGAACAAACCTGAGACGCCCTGTTCGAAGGTGGACAAACCTAAAACATCCTATTTGAAGGTGGACAAACCTGACACGTCATCTTGAATTGCCTTCCTCGTTTCTCGGAGAAAATTTTCAACAACGGCAGAAAATTTTCTGCCCCAGTATTGGTGTTCTTCCTTGTGGCATGACTTTCTGCTACCAATAGCATTTTCTTTCCCTGTTTCAAATCAAAGAAAATTTGTTAGTTCAAAACATTGTGAGCGGTTGTGCCGCTCCTGTTGGGTGGTTTTTCCTTTTCTCCTTTCCCTCGCTCGGGGTTCCCAAAACATTGTTGGGGAATGATTTCTTTTGCTGGAGATGATATTCCTGCTGGTGATGGGTTTTTCCATTTACCCCTTCCCCGTTCTGTGTTTCTCAACTTGCTGGGGGCTATTTTGTTGTAGATGAGATTTCCTTTCTTCCTTTACCACTCTGTGTTGTCCGACCACCTCGAAACTTGCTGTAGATAACATTGCTGAGGGATTTTCATTTCCTCAAAATTGGTGTTTCACTCTTCTTGAAGGCTGTTGAGGATGACATTGGTTCGAAGACCATTTCCCTTAAGACTTTCCTTCTTCCCCAAGTGGGTATTGACTTCCAGAAAATTTTCAAACTGAAAAGAAAATTTTCTGCCCCAGTTTGATAATCTTCTTTTGCACCATACTTCTCTGCCGTCAATGGCATTTCCTTGCCTTGCATAATAATTGGAAAGTTGGTGGTAAGTTTTGAAGTCATTTCTCACTATGTTTTGATTAGACAGACTTTGACGGGGGAAGTTTTGACAAAAAAAAAAGAGAAAAATAAAAAGAAACAACAAATAGAAGACAAAGGAGAACTGACTCTCTAACAAGAAACACTATAAAAACTTATCAAACGCGGATACCAACTCTACTGGTCATGACATGCACATATGGCCTATCCTCCGTCGCTAATTGCCTTTCACGATTTTCTGTCTCATGATTTCCATCTGATTATCACCTTTATTCGAGACTTGTAGTGCCCGAAGGGTTTTCACTTTCAAGCTTCTCTCATTTTGATTTTCTCTCAGCTTTCGTCGCCTTATGGTGCCTGTGAAGGTTTTCACCGGTAAGACTCTCTCATTTGTATTGCTTTTAGCTGGGGATTGGGGTATCACTGCCAAGACTCTCTCGCGTTTCCTTTCTGCTAGGAATTAGAGTCCTTTCTGCTGAGAATCAGAGGGTTATATTCTGATAGGACTCTCGTGTTCGTTTGACTTGGCCTATTTGACGACTGATCGGAAGGTCTTTCTTTGGAGCATAATGTGGGATTCAGATAGGGCTAGAAAGAAAGGGTATTGAAGGCTCATAACAAAATCAATTTTGGGTTCAAAATTTACAACCTTCGGACGTAAATTTATTTACAATAAACATAATTTTTCTTTGCCCCAGTTTTTTACTTGGGTATTTTTATTTCTTTATTTACACTATGACCGAGCTGTGAAGCGCCTACGTATCCTCTTTAAGGAATCAGGTCAAACGTAGTTCCCAATTCTCTTTTTTTTTCAAGTTGCTCTTTTTCATTCATTTTTCTTTTTCTTTTCTTTTCTTTATCTCTTTTTGTTGTTTCTTTTCTTTTCTTTTTCTTTATCCCTTTCTTCTCTTGTCTTTCAAACTTTTGTTTCTAGTCTTTGCAACTAATTCCGAAGGAGGGGTATGAAAGATTTTAAAATAAGGCACAAAGGGTTGACGATGGATAAAGTGTTTGGATAGCAGAACAAAATGCCTTCGTCATTCCAATCTTCAAAACATGCCAAGTTCAAACAACATATTCACGACATCTTCTGTTTGTGCCTTGATTGATAACCATATCGTCCATTCGCCTTTCATCTATCATTTTAAAATATTGTTGGACGACACTTTCATTTAGGTATCACGAGCGAACCCCGTCTTAGCATGGCCAATTTTCCTTTAAGGGTTTCTTTATGTCTTACCTGCCCCAGTCTCACATGATTCGGGCTCCAAATAATCTCAAATCATTTTTATTTCTTTTTTTAAAATGACCTGATTATCTTCCAATTGCTTCATGATTAACCCTTAATATTAGGCCAAAATTATGTGCGATGCCATGTCATTAGAGTCGGCGTTCGAACAAATGACCAATTTAAAGATAGAAAAACTAAACAAAAAGACGAACTGGGTAATAAAAGACCAAAAGTTTCACTAAACGGAGAATTGGTTCAAATACAAACATGCAAACCAAAAATACAAACCTGAAACGAGACTTGATAAGACTAGGCAAACTGAAATGACCAAAATGGAAAGAAAGAGGGTTTCACTACAAGACAAAATCTAGGTCACAACCCTGGAAACAACTCGGACAAAAGCAATGACAACAAAACAAACCACCGAAGACTCCTCCTGATTACCAAGCATGACTTCTCATATACCAACTTCTGCCGATTGGTTTTGCTTTGGAATACAGATCGGGCTTCTTAATTTTCCCTTCCCTCGTGTATCAATTTGATCATATGGGTCTAAGGGTGAGCTGGCAATGGATTCTGATTAATGTTGGGTGCCTCTGGTGTCTGAACCTCGATCTTATTGGTGTCAATAAGATTTTGCACTGCATGTTTCAGTTTCCAACATTTCTCGGTATCATGTCCGAGAGCCCCTGAACAATACTCACAGCTTACTGAGCGATCCACATTTGGGGGTAGGGGATTTGGCAATCTTGTCTCCATAGGACTTAACAAACCTATCTGCTTCAATTTGTGGAACAGAGCAGTATAAGTTTCTCCCAACTCAGTGAATGTTCTTTGTGTCTTTTCCTTTCTGAAGGCATGATTCCCTCGGAAACCTGGTCCTGGAGGGTTATTGTAAGCCTTTGGTGGTGGATATGTGTTTCGGGGAGGGTGATTAGGGTGATTTGGGTGGTAGGGTCTGGCTTGGTAATGAGGTGAAGGACCTTTCGATCTGGACCAAGTACCCTCCTCTACTGTTGCAACTTCTTCTTTTCTCTTCTTCCCGAATGCAACCCCTGTGTCATTCTGAATAGCTTGAGTTGTTGCTTTTAACGTGGAATAGCTCAAGATCTTATTGGACTTAAGTCCCTCTTCTATCATTCCGCCCATTTTGACCACCTCATTGAAAGATTTACCAACCGATGTCACCAGGTGACTAAAGTAAGTTGGCTCCGGTGTCTGAAAGAAGTAATCCACCATCTCGTTCTCTCTCATCGGGGGATCTACCCTCGCTGCCTGTTCCCTCCAGCGGAACCCAAATTCTCTAAAGCTTTTGGCGGGTTTCTTCTCTAGCTTTAGCAATGATAAGCGATCGGGGATTATTTCAAGATTATACTGGAACTGGCCGATGAATGCTTGGGCCAGGTCATCCCATGTAAACCATCTGCTGGGATCCTGCCTGGTGTACCATTCTAATGCGGACTCTCCCAAACTCTGACCGAAGTAAGCTATCGAATTTCATCTCGCCCTCCGGCTCCTCGCATTTTGCTGCAGAAACCTCGGAGATGGGCTACTGGGTCACCATGCCCCTCGTATAGATCAAACTTGGGCATTTTGAACCCGGCGGGCAACTGGACATCTGGAAATGGGCACAGATCTTTGTAAGCAACGCTGACTTGGTTGCCTAAACCATGCATATTCCTGAAGGATTGCTCCAGGCTTTTGACTTTCCGAATAACTTCCTCATGCTCCAAACTTTTGAAGTGCTTTTCCGGTTCTGCAGGGTTATCCCAGTGAGGGGTGTGTGAATGCGGTTCAGGAGCCTTAAAGGTAGGCTCAGGGATCATAACAATGATTGTCATGTATTTGAAAAAGCGGTTCACCGGACGACTACTATAAAGTAGCAGGTGGAGGTGCCACGAAAATAGGGGTGACCGGAGGAGGAGTATTTTGTCTAGCTGGTGGAACCTAGGATGTATAAGGGTTTTCCCCTTGATAATATGGATAGATCGGTGCACTTGTCGAGGGATCAATAGGCGGACGCTCTGGTGCTGGTGTAAGAGTAGGAAGGTTTAGTGATGATTGTCCCCTAGCCCACGCTAGGTGCATCTCTGTTATCTGTCGTTTCAACCGATCTACCTCTTCTTTCGTGATTTGTATCTCTGATTTCTCTTCCTCGAGACTTTTACCGGAACTAGACATGCTTGCTGGAATTGGCCCTTTAGATCTAGTACGGTAATGGTGGCTGGCCAGTATATTCTGTCAAGTCAACTACTAAACTTTTCTGAAATTGCAACAAACTTGTTAGCTTACTGAGTTTAACAGATATGTTATGGCATGTAGGATACAATGCACCTAGCCAGTTAACCATATACGTATTCACCGCATGCGTCATTCCAGTTTTTCCTTTTTAATTATCCTTGAAAACCTTGCTTGGTTCTTTTTTTTTATTTTTTTTTTTTTTCTTTTTTTTTTATATATATATATATATACATATACGGTTGTGGTCGAATCTTATGGAGATTGCCTACGTATCATGACCCCGCATGAATCAGACCGAGCGTAGTTCTTGCAAATTAATGCAAGAAATAAAGAGATGTTTATTTGATTTTTTTTCTTTGAAGGAAAATTATAGAAGCCGACTCCAACTACAAACTTGTGTAGGAGATTTCTACAAGAAAAAGAATATTTTTTGGTGTCAATTATGACTATTTCTACAAAATTGGCCACATAATGGCTTATTTGACAAAATGACTATTTTTGCAAAATTTATTTAAGAAAGATAAACTTGAAATTTTTTTTTATCTTGTGGCTCATGGGGCATCGTTCGGCATCACACAGGCCAACACAGGACTGAGAAAGTTAAAAATAAAAAAAAATGTGGCTATTTCAACAAAATTCCGGCCATGTAATGGCTTATTTGATAAAGTGGATATCTTTTGAAAAGTTGAGCGACGACTCAAACTTAATTTTGCGGGTACCACCTTTCGACATTTCCGCGAGGGAATATTTCAAGGCTGTGTCCAAAATTGTTTAAAATGACTCAAAGTGGCTATTCTTGCAAAAAGCCTTCCGGCGTCCTTTTGGGGAACATTCGGCTTATTTTAAACAAGAATAGCATCACCCGATTTATTTATAACAAAAATAAAAAATTTGACATTTTTTTGGTTATTTGTTTTTTTGCAAAAGGGGTGTGAACCCGGACTTGATTTTGCGGCTATGGCCTTGCAACATTTCCACAAGGAATATTTCAAGGCTGTGGCTGCAAATTATTAAAAATGATTCAAAGTGGCTATTTTTGCAAAAACGACCTTTCGGCGTCCTTTCGTAACATTCGGCTATTTTCCAAAAATGGCATCACTTTGATTTTATTAAAAATGAAAATTTTAGATATTTTTTTTTAATTTTTTGAAGGGGTGGTTGAACCCGATGAGGGTTGCCTACGTATCTCACCTAGTGGTGAGAATCAAACCTGCGTAGTTCGGTTAAATAAAAATAAACTACATATGTAAATGAAACAAACTATATATTATTATTATTATTTTTTCCACACATTTTTTTTTAATTTTAAATTTTTATTTCTTTTTTTAAGTAAAAAAACAAATTATTTTGAAACTATATATTTATAATTTTTTTTAATCACAACTTTTTTTTTACAACAAACGTTTTTTTTTGCTTTTTAAGTAAAAAAAAACAAATTATTTTGAAACTATTTTTTTTTCATTTTCCTCAATATAAAAAAAACCGGTTAGCCTGCAAGTCTGAAGCAAATATATGCGTAAAACAAACAGGATGCAGCAGGATGGTCTTTTCATTTCAGGTCACCTGTCCTAGACGGACCCAACCCCTGTGTTGAGTCCCCTAAGTCAAATGCAACATGATGCGAATAAACGTTCCTACTAGGGATCCGGCATGAAGCTTTGTTATTCTAGGTTTAAAAACCCGGGTTTATTGTTCTAGACCTGGCTTACCCGAACGGACAACTCGAGCCGAGGAGGAGGCAGCAACCCGGGAATACAGAAGCTTCACCGGTTTTGCAACTTATCCAAACCTCGTTCTAAAGTGGGAATTAAACACTATACAGAAAAGAAGTCACACGAAGTGCACCCTTCTTCATGATTTAGAAGACTCAGAGAGGAGATTAGTCTCGGCACAATTTATATGTACAGTTCAAAAATATCAAAGCAATAAAAATATCATTTTGTACATTTAAACCCAAGATAATAATAAACCAAATACAACAATTATTCAAAACTCGAGTTCTAAAACCATGATCCAGTGGTTCTGGGTTTATCATCTTTTGGAAAAGGTGTCTAGACTGGCTTTAACTCGAGCGGACAACTCGAGCCGAGGAGTGTCAGTGCACCGGTAGCATGGCTTTCCGGCTTAATTGACAATGCTCCCCGCCTAAACAGGTGTGACTACAAATCCTTCACTGGGTGCCAAGCACCACAACTATCTTGAGAAAAACGGGCTATATCCAGCAAATGCCCGAGAATATATTTCAAAGAGACTCAGAAGAAGAAAACGGGTATCGGCACAATTTATATACAATTCACAAAATATCAAAGCAGTAAAAATAATATTTAGCACATTAATACCAACATATAATAAAATCAGATAATAAATAAACCAAATACAACAATTATTCCAAGCTCGAATTCTTAAACCCTGAACCAGTGGTTCTGGGTTTGCATCCCAAACTTTATTACCATTTGTCACACCTCCTTTTGGCGCGCACCCGCGAGGGCGCGATGTAAAGGGAGTTTTTCCAATTAAAGGACAATCGAAACAGGATTTATTATTAAGATTCAGAGTCGCCACTTGGGAGATTTATGGTGTCCCAAGTCACCGGTTGAATCCCGAATCGAGGAAAAGAATGACTCTATTTAACAGTCCGCGAACCAGAAATCCGGATAAGGAATTCTGTTAACCCGGGAGAAGGTGTTAGGCATTCCCGAATTCCGTGGTTCTAGCACGGTCGCTGAACTGTTATATTTGGCTTATTTATCTAATTTTAATACATGCAAAACCTATATGCAAATTTTAACCTTAACTGCTTTTGTTCATTTTTAAAAAAAAATTGCAACGTAGTGAAAACGCGTTTCGAACCACGTCGCACCAGTGCACCCGTAGTTGTTAACACCTTTCGACTCCATTGAGATTTAAATTTGGGTCACATAAATGTGAACCCAAATTTAAGAAAGTAGATTATTAAAATATGTACCTAAAAAAGACTACGCGTTTTCAACTTTTCTTAAAAAAAAAAACTAATTTTTTGAGTATTGTAAGGCACGCAAGTTATAATTAAAGAATTCTTCTACACACGTTATACAATCAGTGATTCCAAACTTCACATTCCTTAAAACAATGCTAGTGATGTGTAGAAAGGCTTATACTGAAAGAAACTATTAAACCAAATGACATTTAACAATTCTGATTCAATGATTCACCTAATCCTTCATTAAATAAAGATTAGTCAAATACTGCTAGATTTAAAAATTATACCAAAACAATAATTATATTTTTTTTTTCACCTTGTAAAGATTTCGATATCAAGAGTTACTACTAATCAGCAAAATCCACCTATACAAAATTCAATTTTTTCTTTCCAAACTGCTAGTAAACAACACCCAAACTTCCATATTCCGAGCACACCAAAATGAAAGCAAAGCAAAGGAACCTTACATTGAATCTTCACACAGAAAGAATGATCTAATCACCAGACAAAGATGGAAACCTCGACGGAACTATGATCCAAACCTCGACACTCGCCGGAACCAATGAAGACCTCAACGGAAAACTTTTCTAACTCAAACGGAATTTGCTCGGGGTTCTTAAGGTATTTTTGCTGGTTGAAAGACGAGCAACAATGGTGTTGAAGGTAACTGCTCGTTCAAGCTGGGCTGGTTTAGGCTCGGAGGTGGCGATGGAGATAGGGTAAGAGAACAATGGCTAGCGTTGCTTGAGATGACAGTAACGTAAGCTCAGGCTAATGGAGGAGGTTGTCGTGATGGGGAAGACGACTATGTGTGTATGTGTTATGGTGAGGGACTGATGGAAAGGACGATGGAGAGTTATGGCGTGGGTTGTTGAAGAAGGAGATGTTTTGGGGAATGGGGGGTAGGCGGCAGTAGGGGTCTCCTTGGAGTATAGGTGTTGGTGTGTAGATGAAGATCATGATAGGAAGAGGAGGGTGGTCTTTTATCTCCTTTTTTGTTACGCCAGTTTTGCTTCTTTGTGTGTGTATCCCCCATGTGCCTTGTGCTTTTCTTGTGTGTAAAGTGAAGAGAGTGAGATATTCATGTGAGTGATGGTGTGTAAAGTAAGTCTCCCATGTGTGTCCCTATGTGTCTTGTATGGGTTCTTTTTGTCTGTGTTCCCCGAGTGGTGGACTCGGATTATTATGGGCTAGGTCCGAAAGCTTGAAACCGGGTAGCTTAAACCCGAATATTATTCTATGCCCGAAACCGAGAATAAGGATACGATTTTATTTGGTTAATCTTATGTAAGCAAAATAACTATAAAAGTAAAACCGACAATTAAAACAAAACTATTTTTATTTTTTTCAAGATTAAAGTAACCATAAAATATTAAATATATTATTTTTTTTATTTTATAATTTTTTTTTATAAAAAGATTAAATATAAAGTAATATTTTTTGTATTTTTCATGTTTAAAAATGACTACGAAACATTAATAAAACTATATTTTTGTTATTTTTTATTTTAAGGTAAAAATAAAGTAAAAGAGTCAAAATTAGCTAAGATAGCTATATTAGGCCTAAACTAAATATTTTAGCTAAAAATATAAAAAATCTCGGGTAGGGGCAAAATCATGCATCTACACAGATCATCGACTAAAAGGGTCGGACCAAACCGAAGGTTGGAATAAAAGGAGAGATGAGAGACCATCCGTGGAAAGAGCACCATCCCCAGCAAGTGTCAACGTCGTCCCCAAAAGTTCGAGGGAGGCCAAGCAGCTGAAAGAGAAAAGGAAAATGGCCCCCAACAATTGGCACGACCACTCACTGCGTTTTGAAACTAACAATTTTTCTTTGATTTAAAGCAGGAAAAGAGGGTTCGTCGGCGGAAAAGCATGCCACGTAGAAGGTCATCAAACTGGGGCAGAAAATTTTCTCCCATTGCGAAAATTTTCTTGAAAACAAAATACCCGGTGGATAAGGATAGAAAACAACACGAGATTTCGGGAAATGCCAGTTCCGAGCAGAATGGTATTGAGAGAGGCCGGACAACACGAGGGGTGATCTTTGAGCCTGGTATCATCCCCAGCAGTCGTTGGAAAATGAAACACTAACTCTGAGATTCCCCCAGCAGCATTATATCCCATAAGTTCTTCAAGGAAGCAAAAACGTGAGTCCCGGAGGAGGTTCGGGAAGAAGGAAAAGGAAAAGGGGTCCCCCGCCAGCTAATGACATTTCAATCCCCAGCGAGCCCGAGAGAGAATGAAGGGCGAAGGAAATAGAAAAAGAGGAAATAAAGAATACTTCCCCGGCAGCATCATCTCCGGTAGGTGAGTTAAACAGTTTCGAAGATATCTCCAGCGGCCAAAGGAAAAGTAACACGACCCAGGGGAAAAGCAATTCCAAGACAAGATAACTCAGAAGAAAAGGTGGCCCAAGGGGCGATGCGGGAAGAAGAAAATGGTACAGGAAAACAAAAGAAGGCGATAAGGATGGGATGAAATTAGTGAGTTGTAATTGAAGTCAGGGAGCCCGCCTGAAGAATGGAGTGGCGATTTAGTTTTAAAGTTGTTGTTGAATTCAGGGAGCCCTCCTGAAGAATGGAGTGGCGATTTATTTTGAAGTTGTAGTTGAAGTCAGGAAGCCCGCCTGAAGAATGGAATGGCGATTTATTTTGAAGTTGTAGTTAAAGTCAGGGAGCCCGCCTGAAGAATGGAGTGGCGATTTGTTTGTGAAGTCGAAGTTGAAGTCAGGGAGCCCGCCTGAAGAATCGAGTGGCGATTTAGTTTTGAAGTTGTAGTTGAAGTTAGGAAGCCCGCCTGAAGAATGGAATGGCGATTTATTTTGAAGTTGTAGTTGAAGTCAGGGAGCCCGCCTGAAGAATGGAGTGGCGATTTATTTGTGAAGTCGAAGTTGAAGTCAGGGAGCCCGCTTGAAGAATAAAGTGGCGATTTAGTTTTGAAGTTGTAGTTGAAGTCAGGGAGCCCGCCTGAAGAATAGAGTGGCGATTTATTTTTAAAGTTGCTGTTGAAGTCAGGGAGCCCGCCTGAAGAATGGAGTGGCGATTTAGTTTTAAAGTTGTAGTTGAAGTCAGGGAGCCCGCCTGAAGAATGGAGTGGCGACTTATTTTTAAAGTTGTTGTTGAAGTCAGGGAGCCCGCCTGAAGAATGGAGTGGTGATTTATTTTAAGGTTGTAGTTGAAGTTAGGGAGCCCGCCTGAAGAATGGAGTGGCGATTTATTTTGAAGTTGTAGTTAAAGTCAGGGAGCCCGCCTGAAGAATGGAGTGGCGATTTATTTTAAAGTTGTAGTTGAAGTCAGGGAGCCCGCCTGAAGAATGGAGTGGCGATTTATTTTAAAGTTGTTGTTGAAGTCGGGGAGCCCGCCTGAAGAATGGAGTGGCGATTTATTTTAAAGTTGTAGTTGAAGTCAGGGAGCCCGCCTGAAGAATGGAGTGGCGATTTATTTGAAGTTGTAGTTGAAGTCAGGGAGCCCGCCTGAAGAGTGGAGTGACGATTTATTTTGAATTTGTTTGAGGAAAGCGGTTGAGTGTAACGGAAATCCCCAGCATGAATCCAAGTTCGTAATCAAAAGGAAGGCAAAAAGGATCAGAAAGACAGGTTCAGACTTCAAAGGAGAATAGTTCGAAGATCACAAAGAAGGGACCAATGGTCGGAGTTCGGCAATCAAGATAGGCCGAGATAACAATTGTCAGAAGAGAAGAAGCATGTGAAGAAACATCAGAGCCAGCAGGATGGCAAGGAACATGACAAGATCAAGTTGAAAAGATAGATAAGAATTTGCAATATTGTAACTTAGTATAGCTTCTTATTTTTGGTTTAGCACGGCGTAATAAGGAGATCAGTTAAGTAGTGGCAACAACAGCAGCAGCAGCAATAACAGCAGTCATGGTAGTCCCAGCTACCAAAACTTCCCGAACTACATTGACCTGATTCCCTTTTTTAGCCAGGGATATGTAGGAGACCTTTTGAAGCAAAGGTTCGGTCAAACTTTTCCAAAAACATGCTTCATACGGAGTGCTCAAACGGGCAAAGAATCGCTCGTATCCGCTCACTTGTCTTTGCACGAAAACTCTTCATGTTTCCGCGCAAAGAGGGGCAGCTGTGAGCACGTGATTTTTGCCCTACGTGAGAATTACTCCCAAAATTCAAAATAAAATCGTTTTTGTATCGTTGTAATATCTGGAGATTTTTTGTGTTAATGTTTTTATTTTGTATTCTCTGTGTGTGCATGTTTGTTTGTTTAAATTAAGAAAAAATACAAAATATATTATGTTTGCACTCATAGGATTTAATTTACAATTGAAAGTAATCAAGTTTATTTGAAAAATATAGAAAAATCACAAAAAATATGTATTTTTGCGTTTTAAACATTTAATGTCCCAATTGTTGATTTTAGTTTAATTTAATTATAATAAGAACTTAATTAGTACTCTTATCAACTAATTTGATTTTTGTAATGTGTCTTAGAGTTTTGGTTTTTATTAAATTAGGAATTGAAGTTAAAGTAAAAGAAAAGAAGAAAAATGGAAAAATAAAGAGAAAATCGGAATGGGCTGGCATAAGCTAAGCCCAAACCTACTAAGCCCAAATCCCTGCCCATATACCGTTTATGTAACGGATGATATGAACCGTTGGATTAAATCAATCCAGTGGTTCAGATCACCCCATCATAACCCGTCACCCGACCCAGGTAACCCAGACCAACCCAATTCCCCTCTTAACCAAACGACACCGTTAGATTAAGTATTTGATCCCCGCCGTTGATCTCATCAGATCAAACGGCCAGGATTTATTCTTTGCATAGGTATATAAAGCCCAAACCATACCCCACCCCCTTTCAGACCCCCCCCTTTCGTCTCTCACCATCAGAGATCAGGTCTATCGACCTCCGCCTCTCTCCGCCGCACTCCGCCTACCGGAAATCGCCTCACGGCGGTTCCAGTAGGCCAAACCACCCCAAATTAACACCGTAAAATCTACCAAGCCCCCTCTACATGGATCCGTTAGTCGTTAGTCTCGAATGTTACTCAAACGTCTCGAATATTCGTTTGAAACTCGTCGGAACTTGAACATCTACCCTAACTAACCCCAAGTTCATGCCAAGCCTTCCCCTAGCCTCCCTCACACCCGAACCAGTCTTGGTTTGGTTCAAATCCAACCAGAAACCCAAAAACCCCAAAAACGGCCACATGAACCCTAAAAAACCAAAACGGGATCTCCGTTCGAAATTAATAAGAGATTGAGGTCTAATGGACCTTAATCTAGGTGTTCTCAACCGAGAACACCTCGATTAAGGTTCGTTTGGCTTCAATGATTCAAGGGCAAATGATTCGAGACCCGTTTGCTATGGATTCTTATCCTTCAAGGTATTATTTCCCTTTTCTAAGCCTCATCTATTCCGTGTTGTGCATGATTTTCCGTTTGTTTTGTTTTCTTTTCGATTTTATTGAATTTGCTATTCTACTCTTTAAGACCTTTTATTTGGTCGATTTCCTTCTGTTTTCTTTAGTTAAGATGAATCGTATGCTCAGTTTGATTAAGGTCGTTAAGCAATTAATTCATATTTGTTGATCCCATTGGTCTGCCCGTATACAATTCCTTAGTCTATGATTTGTTGTTTGTTTGATTCTAGATTAGGGGTTAATTGGACGTAATTGATAGGGCTTAATTAGTATTAGTTCTTTAATAGCCTGCCCATAAGAGGGGCTAGTGGAACCTGTTGTACAGCAGGGTATCCCACTAGTCTCCTGCAATCAGCGTTTTTAATGCTATAAGCCATACACGGACATTGAATAGTGGGGAGTTCAGGGAGCCTAATGAGTTGTTCAGAG
>JASVEL010004972.1:0-25766 GCA_032618575.1 Nicotiana noctiflora | reverse complement strand
CCGCTCGGCACATACACTTCGCCAAATACCACTAGGCAACATACTACCAAGAACCGGAAACCCACGGGCAACACAGACTAAGAAAGAGTACAATTATCGCTCTATACATCAAGAATGTCTATACAACGAAAATAAGGGAAATAACCGATATCACTAATGAGAATAGAAGGGGACTCTCCGGATCCGCGGACGTAGCAGATCATACCTCAAGTCTCATTGAAGTGCTGCTAAATCACCTGAAATGAGTCTGATCTGATGTACCTGGATCTGCACAACCAAAGTGTGCGGAAGAGTAGTATGAGTACACCATGGCGGTACTCAGTAAGTGCCAAGCCTAACCTCGATGGAGTAGTGATGAGGAAGGTTAGGGCCCTACCAAGAAATAATAACATAATGATAATAATAATATCGAGCGGTTCAAATAAGAATAAGACTAAAATAACAGCAATAAAGTAAATACTCCAACCATCTACAATTAAGCCAACAAGGAGAAATCAACACAACAATGTACAAATCAACAAGTCCAGGATCTCCGGGAATTGAACCCGCAGTCCCTCTCTATACTCAGCAACTCAGGATCTCCGGGAATTGAACCCGCAGTCCATACATCAGTATCTCTGGGTCTCCGGGAATCGAACCTGCAGCCCTCGGATCTCCGGGAATTGAACCCCAATCCGTATCTCAATATCTCAGGATCTCCGATAATTGAACCCGCAGTTCGTATCTCAATAGCTCAGAATCTCCAGGAATTGAACCCGCAGTCCGCATCCCAATAACTCTGGGTCTTCGGGAATCGAACCCGCAGCCCTTGGATCTCTTGGAATTGCACCCGCAGTCCACAAACACAAACAATATCAATAAGAGGAAAAACACAAAGAAATATGAAATACATAGCTACAATTTACACCAAAACCAGGAAATTCAATTGAGACAAGTAAGACACTTAGACAGTCTAATCATGCTTCTCTAACTCACACCAGATAAATCTCACAATTGAATCAATTAAATAACAAGGATATCACGATTTGAACAGTTCAAGTAAGGTGGTTTTTCAACAATATGCGCAAGTACACGCCTGTCACCTCGCGTACAAGGCATTTAAATCAACACATAATGTCCTAGGGGAGAAGTTTCCCCCACGCAAGGTTAGACAAGTCACTTACCTCAATTCCGGTACAAAACCGCTAAGAAACGACTCTCTTGCCACGAGTATCCGACTTCGAGTGGCCCGAATCTAGTCAAACCAATTACACAGTGTAAATAACATCGCAAGTAACTAATTACAATGATAAAATTACAGCTACAGCGCAAAAGTGGGTGAAATGACCAAAATACCCCTGCATCCATCGGCTGGCAATTGAAATATTTTTACGTTTTCAGAACCCTCGTACTGTCACGAGTCTAACCATATAAAAATCTCCCAAATCGGACCACAAATGGCCCCTCAAATCCCAAATTTAAAGTTTTTGCTCCAAGCCCTAATTTCTTACAATTTTGCTATGTTTTCATAAATTTCAAGGATGATTCTTCAATAAAATCATGTATTTAGTTCATAGGACTTACCTCTAATCACTTCTCGTCAAAATCTTTTCAATTCCCGTCTAAAAGCTCTCAAGAATGACAAAAAATAGTGGAAAAATGGGTTTGATTCGCGGATGAAATGTTTTAAAACATTCTGCCCAGGTATTTTGTTCACCGCGATCGCGGGAAATGCTTCGCGATCGGGGAGAACAAATTTTTTGCCCAAAAATTACCCTTCGCCATCGCGGGAAATGCCTCGCGATCGCGGTGAACAACTTCCGGTTCCTCCGGACAGGCTTCAGTAAAATGATCATAACTTTTTACACACAACTCCAAATGACAAATGATTTGTTGTTCAGGAAACTAGACACATAGGGCTATAACTTTCATTTGTTGATCATTTTCTGAATCCTTATTCATTTCGAGATACAAGCTTCCAAATCCATTCATGTGTTTTAGAGATCCTTCTCGGACAGCCTATAGTGTAACGTCCATAACGTTTTCTACAAATTTCCAAATCAGGATTTCTTTAGCTCTCTGAAAACTAGACACGATGATCTACAACTTTCGTTTTTGAATCACCTCAAAATACCATGTAGATAAAAAGATATGATCTTCCGAAGTAGGACCTGCGCGACAGAAATTTCTTCTTCGCGATCGCATCGCGAAGCACTCTACGCGATCGCGACCAATTCCCCGCGATCGCGTAGAGCACTGCTGTAGCCAAAAACCAACAGTTAAAAATGTCCGAGAAATTGTCCGAAACCACCCCGAAACTCACCCGAGGCCCCCGGGACCTCAACCAAAAGCACCAACACTTCCTATAACCTTATTCAAACTTGTTCCAATCATCAAAACACGTCCATAAACACAAAATTATCAATTTACAACAGATTCAAGCCTAAATTTATCAAATTCTTCCAAAACTCACATTCGATCCGAAACCCAACCAAATGACGTCCGAATGACCTGAAATTTTTTGGACATATCCAAAATCACCTAACGAAGCTATTGCAACTGTCGGAATTTAATTTCGACTCCCGGATCAAAATCTCACCTATCGATCGGATTTCAAAAAATTTTAAATTTCGGCATTTCAAGCCTAATTGAGCTACAAACCTCCAAAATACATTCCGAACACGCTCCCAACCTCGAAATCACCTAACGGAGCTAATAGAACCATCAGATTTTTGTTCCGAGGTCGTCTTAACACTGTTCCGAGTACGGGCCATTTTTCAACTGTTAACCTCTCATTTAGGGACTAACTGTCCCGAAACACTCTGAATCCTAATACCGAAAGTCCCGGCAAACCAAAATAGCATAAATGAACTTAGGTGAAGCAGTTAATAGGGGTTTGGGGAATAAATTCTAAAAACGACCGACCGGATCATTACATCTTCCTACACTTAAAACATTCGTTCGTCCTCGAACGAGCATAGAAAACATACTTGAAGCAGCAAAAATATGAGGGTACTGGCTGCTCATATCCTGCTCGGTCTCCCAAGTCGCCTCGTCGGCCGGCTGACTCCCCACTGGACCTTCACTGAAGCTATGTCCTTTGACCTTAGTTTTCCGATATGCTTGTCCAAAATGGCAACTGGCTCCTCAACATAGGATAGGTCCTTGTCCAGCTGGACTGAACTGAAATCCAACACGTGCGACGGATCACCATGATATCTCTGGAGCATCGAGACATGAAATACCAGATGAACTCCTATCAAGCTGAGAGGTAGTGCAAGTTCATAAACAACTCATCCAACACGCTTCAATATCTCAAAAGGGCCAATAAACCTTAGACTTAACTTCCTTTTCTTCCCAAATTTCATAATGCCCCTTTATAGGTGTAACATGAATCATGACCTTCTCTTCCACCATATCGGAACCATCACGAACTTTACGATTCGCATAACTATTCTACCTGGACGAGGTTATACAGAGTCTATCCTGAATCACTTTGAACTTTTCCAAAGTATTCTAAACCAAGTTTGTGCCCTATAATCTAACCTCACCGGACTCAAACCAACCCACCAGGTCTTTGGTTCTCATAATTAACCTGCTCACAATTGGGGCACCGAGCTAAAATTCAGACTAGGCTCTGAAAGATCCAACCTCACAACTGGCTGACAAAGGTCTGAACATCCATTGCCATAGGCCTCTTTATGTTGGTAGGTAAGTCAAACTTCCCAAACACTCTACCCGGCGACTCAAAGCATCGGCCACTACATTAGCTTTTGCTCGGGTGACACAAGATACTGATGTCATATTCCTTACCACAACTCTAACCACCCTCTGTAGCGCAAATTTAGATCCAACCAAATATCCTCATTCGATGCCACGTGGCCTAAGAATGCCACATAATACATCTAGAACTCACATTTTGAAAATTTTGCATGTAATTTCTTTTCTCTCAGATTTTGAACCACTGTCCTCAGGTGCTGCTCATGATCTTCCCGATTCCGAGAATACACCACAATTTCATCAATAAAGACAATAACAAAGGGTAAAGATATTGCCGAAATACACTGTGCATCAAATGCACAAAAACCGTCGGTGCATTAGTCAGCCCAAATGCATACATGGAACTCATAATGATCATATTGAGTCCTGAAGCAAATCTTTTGCTAATAACCATGTCTCTGATCAAAATAGTTATTCATAAATCACAACATTGCCAATTAACCTTATGTTAACAAACATCTCATTTCAGACCTCCACTTTACTCACAACGAAGCATAAAGATCTCATAATTACTTACTTGAATTGACGAGTCACATTTAACACCACTTGGGCGCCCATCTCGTAGGCTAAAACTCAATGTTTATAACACAAAACGACTGAATATTAACAGAAAATACACAAGAATTATCAATTAAGCCTAACATGCATGACTCCCATTTAAAAGGTAGTACAAAATTTATAACTTTTCACCGCTAGGACCTCGTCCTTATATAACATCCACCGTAGCTTCTAGCTCGGTTTAAAGCATTTCACATCATATAATTATTCGAGGATATCATCCTCAACTCTGAATCACAAGTATTTGCACATTGCGCCAACTGAAAATTTTCATTTCCTTTCTTTCTCTTTTCAATAATTTCCGTCAAAGAGAATCACAATATATAATGAACCCTCGTACCGATAGGGCATATAACCAACAATTGAAATTAATTATCCTGAAATTACATCAAAACCCACTCTAGTAAGTAATAGAAAGTCACTTTTAGCCTCATAGATATTTATTATTATTATTATTTTTTTTTGACCAACACATAATGATAGAGATAACTATCTCAATATAATATCCCAACGTGAGTATTCACAGGAGTATATCTCAGGATTACGAAGGTCACTCATGTGCGGAGCACATTAAAAGGACTCGCCTCTATTTTCAAAACCAAATCAAGTTAAGGAAAAATATCTTTTTATAACAATCAGCGATTGTACATGTAATGACACCATCAGGTCTAGTGGCCTCAGCCACACTTAGTAGTTATATCAATGGGTCTCGGGCATCAACCTCTTAGGCGCCATCTACCCATTCGTTCTCCATCTCTAACTTGTAGCGTATGTAAATTGGTAACTATAATGGAGTGTGTAGACAGTGTGTTCTGATGAAATAGATTTCTCCCAAGTCCGGGACAACTTCTCATGATGTTTCCACTATCATCACATTCATAACAACTCATCCGCATTTCGGCCACTCATTCTGAGTCTATACCAGATAACTAGAATAACCATTTAAGGAATCCCATGCTAGTGGTGCATTAAAAGATGTTTATTCTATGAGAGTGCCCTGATTAACTGGAGCACTACGAGTATTCTGAAATCGATTCAACTTCCCTGTTGTTACTGAAATATAGAATTATTATGGACATAGGAACATCAAAGGTCCCAACATCATCCCATACAAATCTCACTCTTACTCGTATACAAGTTTTAGAGAACTTTTGAATACCACTGAAATACATTACTGGCCAAATCTGATATGACACATGACCCACAAGTTGATCGTTAGTAATGAACTCCTTTCACTTGGTGCAAGCCATAAGATACATCCCGATAATCCACAATACTAACCCTTATCGCTTGTACGTCATCATCATTAGACAACTCAAGACATTCGTTTGGCAAATGTACTTATTAGGATAGTTAAACTCACTTCCCCCAGTATCTCTGTTGCTAGTTGTACCCATCGCTAAATAGACATCTCATACGAACCTTATAGTCTTTATTACCACCAACTATCTTTAGATCTACATACACCTCGTGATTCCCCATGTGCATTGTAAACCTTCTCAAGACCGTACTTATCAACTGAATGTCAGAACCTAGTGTACCCCATGTGCACAATTGAATGGATCTCTCAATACTACATTATCGATATGGATGACACGCGGTAATAATGGTTGAGTAAATTCTTGGCTCCCTTATAATCCTTCTGTAGCATCACGAACCGTCGGCACATATTTGATACCGAGTGCGCAATTTCAATACACGAGTGGATGCAAAAGAACATATAATATAGACTCCAACTGAATAAATGACACACGATAAGGAATGAAATGAAGTGGAATTTTCCTAACGGTTACATAGCCTCTCGTAGATAAATACGGACGTCTCCGTATCGATCACCGAGACTCTAAATAACCGGTCTGTGTCCCGTGACTCCTATGAACCTAGAGCTTTGATACCAATTTGTCACGACCCTAGTTCACCAATCGTGAACCTGTCATGACGGCACCCGGTCTTCGCGACTAGGTAAGTCTAACACGATATATACAATTAACAGCGGAATAATGTAAATGAAATGTAATAAGTGCCGCTCGGCACGTACACTTCGCCAAATACCACTAGGCAACATACTACCAAGATCCGGAAACCCACGGGCAACACAGACTAAGAAAGAGTACATCTGTGGCTCTATACATCAAGAATGTCTATACAACGAAAATAAGGGAAATAACTGATATCACTAATGAGAATAGAAGGGGACTCTCCGGATCCGCGGACGTAGCAGATCATACCTCAAGTCTCCTGAAAGTGCTCCTAAATCACCTGTAATGTGCCTGATTTGATGTACCTGGATCTGCACGACAAAAGTGTGGAGAAGAGTAGTATGAGTACACCACGGTGGTACTCAGTAAGTGTCAAGCCTAACCTCGACGGAGTAGTGACGAGGAAGCTCAGGGCCCTACCGAGAAATAATAACATAATAATAATAATAATAATATCGAACAGTTCAAATAACAATGACACTGAAATAACAACAATAAAGTAAACCATCTACAATTAAGCTAACAAAGAATAACCAACACAACAAAAATACAAAGCAACAAGTCCAGGATCTCTGGGAATTGAACCCGCAGTCCCTCTCTATATTCAACAACTAAGGATCTCCGGGAATTGAACCCGCAGTCCATACATTAGTATCTCTGGGTCTCCGGGAATCGAACCCGCAGCCCTCGGATCTCCGGGAATTGACCCCCAATCCGTATCTCAATATCTCAGGATTTCTTTAGCTCTCTGAAAACTTGACGCGATGATCTACAACTTTCGTTTTTGAATCACCTCAAAATACCTTGTAGATAAAAAGATATGATCTTCCGAAGTAGGACCTGCGCGACAGAAATTTCTTCTTCGAGATCGCGATCACTCTACTCGATCATGATTCATTAGCTTTTTTCTCAGATTTTGCTCACCGCGATCGCGACCAATTTCCCGGCGATCGCGTAGAGCACTGCTCTCGCCAAAAACCAACAGTTGAAAATGGCCTAGAAATGGTTCGAAACCACCCTGAAACTCATTCGAGGCCCCCGGGACCTCAACCAAAAGCAACAACACTTCCTATAATGTTATTCAAACTTGTTCCAATCATCAAAACACGTCCATAAACACAAAAATTATCAATTTACAACGGATTCAAGCCTAAATTTATCAAATTCTCCCAAAACTCACATTTGATCCGAAACCTAACCAAATAACGTCCGAATGACCTGGAATTTTGTGGACATATCCAAAATCACCTAACGAAGCTACTGCAACTGTCGGAATTCCATGACGACTCCCGGATCAAAATCTCACCTATCGATCGGATTTCAAAAAATTTCAAACTTCAACATTTCAAGCCTAATTGAGCTACAGACCTCCAAAATATATTCTGAACGCGCTCCCAACCCCGAAATCACTTAAAGGAGCTAATGGAACCATCGGATTTTCTTTCCGATGTCGTCTTAACACTGTTTTATTTGTACGGGCCATTTTTCAACTATTAACCTCTCATTTAAGGACTTAGTGTCCCAAAACACTCTGAATCCTAATACCGAACGTCCCGACAAACCAAAATAGCATAAATGAACTTAGGTGAAGCAGTTAATAGGGGTTCGGGGCATAAATTCTAAAAATGATCGGCCGGGTCATTACATCCTCCTACACATAAACATTCGTTCATCCTCGAACGACGATAGAAAACATACTTGAAGCAGCAAAATATGAGGGTACTGGCTGCGCATATCCTGCTCGATCTCCCAAGTCACCTCCTTGGGCGGCTGACCCCCCATTGGACCTTCACTGAAGCTATGTCCTTTGGCCTTAGTTTTTGTCTAAAATGGCAACTGGCTCCTCAACATAGGATAGGTCCTTGTCCAGCTGGACTGAATTGAAATCCAACACGTGCGACGGATCACCATGATATCTTCGGAGCATCGAGACATGAAATATCAGATGAACTCTTGTCAAGCTGAGAGGTAGTGCAAGTTCATAAACAACTCCTCCAACACGCTTCAATATCTCAAAAGGGCCAATAAACCTTAGACTCAACTTCCTTTTCTTCCCAAATTTCATAATGCCCCTTTATAGGTGTATTATGAATCATGACCTTCTCTTCCACCATATCGGAAGCATCACGAACTTTCCGATTCGCATAACTATTCTACCTGGACGAGGTTATACAGAGTCTATCCTAAATCACTTTGAACTTTTCCAAAGTATTCTAAACCAAGTTTGTGCCCAATAATCTAACCTCACCGTACTCAAACCAACCCACCAGGTCTTTGGTTCTCATAATTAACCTGCTCACAGTTGGGGCACCGAGCTAAAATTCAGACTAGGCTCTGAAAGATCCAACCTCACAACTGGCTGACAAAGGCCTGAACATCCATTGTCACCGCCAGGACCTTGTCCTTATATAACATCCACCGTAGCTTCTAGCTTGATTTAAAGCATTTCACATCATATAATTATTCGAGGATATCATCCTCAACTCTGAATCACAAGTATTTGCACATTGCGCCAACTGAAAATTTTCATTTCCTTTCTTTCTCTTTTCAATAATTTCCGTCAAAGAGAATCACAATATATAATGAACCCTCGTACCGATAGGGCATATAACCAACAATTGAAATTAATTATCCTGAAATTACATCAAAACCCACTCTAGTAAGTAATAGAAAGTCACTTTTAGCCTCATAGATATTTATTATTATTATTATTATTTTTTTTTGACCAACACATAATGATAGAGATAACTATCTCAATATAATATCCCAACGTGAGTATTCACAAGAGTATATCTCAGGATTACGAAGGTCACTCATGTGCGGAGCACATTAAAAGGACTCGCCTCGATTTTCAAAACCAAATCAAGTTAAGGAAAAATATCTTTTTATAACAATCAACGATTGTACATGTAATGACACCATCAGGTGTAGTGGCCTCAACCACACTTAGTAGTTATATCAATGGGTCGGGCATCTACCTCTTAGGCGCCATCTACCCATTCGTTCTCCATCTCTAACTTGTAGCATATGTAAATTGGTAACTATAATGGAGTGTGTGGATTGTGTGTTCTAATGAAATAGATTTCTCCCAAGTCTGGGACAACTTCTCATGATGTTTCCACTATCATCACATTCATAACAACTCATCCGCATTTCGGCCACTCATACTGAGTCTATGCCAGATAACTAGAATAACCATTTAAGGAATCCCATGCTAGTGGTGCATTAAAAGATGTTTATTCTATGAGAGTGCCCTGATTAACTTGAGCACTACGAGTATTCTGAAATCGATTCAACTTCCCTGATGTTACTGAAATATAGAATTATTATGGACATAGGAACATCAAAGGTCTCAACATCATCCCATACAAATCTCAGCTCTTACTCGTATACAAGTTTGAGAGAACTTTTGAATACCACTGAAATACATTGCTGCCCACAAGTTGATCGTTGATAATGAACTCCTTTCACTTGGTGCAAGCCATAAGATACATCCCGATAATCCACAATACTAACCCTTATCGCTTGTACGTCATCATCATAAGACAACTCAAGACAAATGTTGGTACATGTCATTCTTAGGAAAGTTAAACTCACTTCCCCCAGTGTCTCGGTTGCTAGTTGTACTGAAAACCAAATTTACATGAAAAGGACAAATAGATGTTACGGATTGATTCCTAGCAAGATCCTAATATGTTTATGATTGTCAATGTATCTTCTGTGTAAATCTGTTTACACCAAAAACAATAAAGAAGAATACAATTGAGTTTGATCTTCTGCACTGGATTGCTTCTGTCTTCAAAACATCTAGCGTTCCTTTCTCTCCAGACAGTCCACCAGATACAAGCTGGTACAGTCCTCCATCTTTCTCTACTAGATGATTCAGCTCCAGCTTCTTCCCAGCTATAAAGAACATCTTTAGGCCTGTTTGGCATTGACCATGAAATACCCCTAAGACTAATAAAGATTTTCCATAGTTTGTCTGTAATCTTGCAATGAAGAAATAGATGACTGACAGTTTCAGCATTTTCCCCACATAGAAAACATCTTGAACACAGAGAAATTCCCCTTTTTATGAGATTATCCTGGGTTAGAACCGCCTCCTTTACTAATAGCCAAGTGAAGCATGCTACCTTGTATGGAATCTTTGTTCTCCATATATGTTTCCAAGGCCATGTGTCTACCTGTTGATTATTATGATTCAAAATCTTGTATGCGGCCTTCACCTGATATATCCCTCTGTTGTGCCTCTGCCACCAAATTTGGTCGAAGCCTTCCTGTAAACCTCTGAATGCTTCCAGCTCTTTGTAAAGGTCAGCTAATCTTGTTATCTCCCAGTCATTCAACCGTCTTCTGAGAGCAAATTCCCATCCTTGATGGCTCCTCATCTCAGCTACTGTCCTATGTTGGCTTTGTGCTAAACCAAACATATCCGGGTATCTTTCCTTTAAGCTTCCATGTCCCAACCAGTTATCATTCCAGAATGACGTGTTCCTTCCGTTGTTCACTCTTATGGAAGAGTGATTCTTCATTATAGGCCAAAGTTCTCTGATGGATTTCCACACACTTACCCCATATGTTGTTCTGACTTCTTGTGACACCCAGTTGTTTTCCTCACCATACTTAGCTTTGATCACTTTGCTCCATAATGATTGGGGTTCTTGAGAGTACTTCCATAACCATTTCATTCTAAGAGCCTTGCTTTGATTCTTCAAGTTTCTTATTCCTAAACCACCTTGCTTTTTTGCCAGTGTGAGTGTCTTCCATTTAACTAAATGGAATACCCTTTTCTCCTTATTGCCTTGCCAAAGGAATGATCTTCTCAGTTTGTCCAATCTCTGTAAAATGCTTGCTGGAATTGGAAACAATGACATCATATAAGTCGGAAGTGAGTCTAATACTGAGTTGATTAGAATTAGCCTACCCCCAATGATAGATATTGTGATTTCCATCTTGACAACTTTTTCTCGCACTTTTCTATGACTGCATTCCAGATCTCTTTTGATTTGGATCTTGCACCCAGCGGCATCCCAAGGTAGACAGTAGGTAAGGACCCAACTTCTCCTCCCAGTATCTGTGTTAGTTGCTCCATGTTGTTAACTTCATTAATGGGAAAAATATTGCTCTTTCTCCAGTTGATGTGTAATCCCGAGACTCCCTCAAATAAGACCAAAATGATCCTTAAGAATCTAAGTTGCTCCGTTTTTGCGTCGCAGAAGACAAGGGTATCATCAGCATATTGGAGATGTGTGATCTCTAGATTGTTTTCCCCACTCCTGTTTATCTCAAAACCTTTCACCCATCCACTAACTTTAGCCGTTTTGATCATGTTGTTCAGACCCTCCATGGCTATAATGAATAAAAAGGGAGATAAAGGATCGCCTTGTCTTAGACCTCTGCGTGATTGGAAAAAACCTTTTGGGGATCCATTTATGAGAATGGAAAATGTTACAGTTGATATGCAAAATTTCATCCATTTAATCCATTTCTGCCCAAAGCCCATTTCTTCTAACATTCTGAGTAGGAAACTCCAGTTTACATGATCATAGGCTTTCTCAATATCTAATTTGCATAAGATTCCAGGTTCTTTCTTTTTTATGAATCCACTACTTCGTTGGCAATCAACACTGCATCTATTATTTGTCTTCCTTTGATGAAAGCCATTTGTTGAGCATCTACAATTTTCCCTACCACACTCTTCAGTCTCTCAGTCAAGACTTTAGAGAGCAGTTTGTAGAAACTCCCTATCAGACTGATAGGTCTGAAATCTCTCAACTCTTTAGCACCTGTCTTCTTTGGAATCAAGGCTATATACGTTGCATTGAAGCTTTTCTCAAACATTTCTTGAGAATGGAAGTTGTTGAAAGCTTCGATGACATCTTTCTTCAAAATGTCCCAACATTTGATGAAAAAACCCATTGTGTATCCATCCGGACCTGGAGCCTTGTCAGTTGCGCACATCTTCAAACAACTCAGGATTTCTTGTTCCTCAAAGTTACGCTGTAGAGACTCTCTTTCTGATTCTGAAATTATCGGACTATTTTCAAAATTGACAGTTGGTCTCCACTCTTCTGGTTCTGTGTACAAATCCTTGTAAAAATCGATGATCTCGTTCTCTATTCTTTTTGGATCCTCTACTACTTCCAGTCGAATAAGTAGCTGATCAATGTTGTTGTGCCTCTTATGTGCATTTGCAACTCGATGGAAAAATTTTGTATTCTTGTCCCCTTCTTTTAGCCACAATGCCCTAGATTTCTGTCTCCATGCACTTTCTTCATTCTTGAGTTGATCCTCAATCTCCATTAGAATTGTTGCCTTCCTAACTGATTCATCCTCTGTCAAAGCTCTTAATTGTTGCGTGGTCTCAATCCCTGCGAGTTGACTCAGCAATTTTGATTTTTGCAATCCCAAATTACCTTCACAACTTCTGCTCCATTCTTTTAACTTGCCCTTGAGAGCTTTTAACTTGCAAGCTAAAATGTAATCTGGTCTTCCTATGAATGCAAAAGATGTCCACCATTCTCTAATTTTGTCCTCAAAACCTTCCACATTCAGCCACCAATTTTCAAACTTAAAATATGATTTAGCTTTTTCCCAAACACCACAGTATAGAGCCACAGGTGAATGGTCAGAGATCAGCCTTTGTTGGATAGTTTGCTTGATGTTACTGAAGCTTCCATCCCACTCATTTGAAATGAGAAATCTATCGATTCTTGAAGCGGTTACATGATTGTCCCCTTTGAACCAAGTATAGTAGCCTCCTTCGAGTCGAAGATCTATCAGCTCCAAATCTTCTATAAAATCCGAGAATTCCACCATCGCTCTGGACCTCCTTGAACATTCCCGTTTTTCAGACGGGTACCTTGTAACATTGAAATCACCACAAACCGCCCAAGGACCTTCAAACAGTCCCCTCACAGCACCAATTTCTCTCCAGACTATTTTCCTTTCGTTTCTGCAGTTAGGAGCATACACTCCTGTTATGTGACATTGAAAATCCTGTAAAAGAGCCTCGAATTTACAAGTCAAAGTGTATGCACCCGTCTGCAACATCTCTCCTTTCCATACCCTGCAATCCCATAATAACAGAATCCCCCCTCTTGTGCCGCTAGCGTCTAGACTTGCATACCTCACCCATCTTCCCCCCCATATTTGATTGACTATTTCCCTGATATCCCCCTCCACTTTTGTCTCTTGCATGCATATAATGTCTGCCTTCCAATTTTGCACTTGACTTTTGATGATCTCCCTCTTCTTCTTGTCATTCAAACCCCTTACATTCCATGAAATTACTTTGATCTTCATATTGGAATGATTGACAACTCCCTTCCCCTGCTTCTTTTCCCATCACTCTTAAATTTGACGTCAAACGAAGTTAGACCTCTTAATTCTAGTGCTCCTTTGAACCTTTGTTTTTTTGTTTCCAGCTCTGTCTCCACCCTTCTAACCTGTCTGCAGCTGTCAATTTGCATTAAAAGCTCCAAAGCTTCTTCTTCATGGCCTTGAAAATCTACTCCAAACATTTTCCCCAATTTGATCATATTTTGATGGACCCAAAGTGTTGCATCCATGTCTTTATCCATTGATAAATTGTGTTGCTGAACTGCTATAGGAGTCACCTCCTCGACTTCCCAGTCTTGGATAGAACTGGAATGCTTTAGTTGTTTTTGTTGTTCCAAAGCACTTCCTGCTTGCTCTTCTCTCAAGATTGTATTTATTATATGCGCCCCTTCAGTCTTATCCGTTCTTGATGTCTCTGCTTTATCTTCCGTCTGACTGCAACTGTTTGATGTTCCTTTTGGCATACTATCAATGTTTGCGTTAGACATTGGATTTCTTGACCGGACTCTTTTACCTTCAAGTTAAAATGGCCTCCCATTTCCTCCATATAAAGCTTCTGCCTAAATTCATCAGGGAGCTCACACGAGAGATCATTATAAATGACTTGAGCAGCCACATCGTAGTCAACGGATTTGAGCTCGTTGTTTGTCGCTTCAATGCTCCGAGACATCGAACTCGACCCATTTGTCAGTTTCACACTTGCCTTTCCTTTATCAGTGTTTTGTGAAATGGTACACCCCACTTGCTTGCTCAAGTGTCTCTCTAGTTTAAAAGATTGATCGTTTTCTGGCCTATTCATCACGAATCTTGCCTGTCTTTCAGCCCAAATTGGGATGAAAAATTTGGTTCCGTCTCTTTCAATCCCAACCTCATTAGGGATCTTTCTTCCATCACCAACAATTTTAATTCTGGCCCACTTGAGATGGTTCTTCAGATCAGTTTCTTCTTCAGTAGCAATCCATCCCCCACAGAGATCTCCTATTTCTTTGAAGATCTTTTGTGACCATAGGTGTAAAGGAATCCCCATGGCTCTAATCCAGCATGTTTCCACCATTTGAGAGTTTGGAATGCATCCAGCAGTTTGATTCCACCATTCCAGATGAATCTTGAACTTTTTCCATCTCCATTCTCCTTGCAAAATTTGCTCTGCCATATATCTGTTCGGGAATTCAAAGAGAAACATGTTGCCAGTCATTTCATACATGTTAATTCCATATGCTTTGCTCCATGAAGCGCTCGCCCATCGCCTTATGTCTGCTAAGGTGGGTCTCTCTTTGATTTCTTCTTCGAAAGAACCGATAATGCATCTTTTTAGTAGACCATCTTCCTCGCTTCCTGACGGTTCCACAACAGATATCTCCCCCTTTTTTATACTGACCTTTGCCTCTCGAAGGGTGCCGGACTGCCATTTACTCTCCTTAATTGCTTTGGCATAAGGATAGTTTTCCTCAGTGAATCTTGGTGGGAGAGTGGGATTCATTTTGGGAGTCTGGTATATGAATCTTTCTATCTTAGCTGCTATATCTTTCCAACCTGCATTCACAGCTAACTCTGGGATTATAATAACCGACCTTCCTTCTCCCTTCAGCGATAGAATACTCATGTATCTACCATGCACATTGAACTTCCTAGTACAAAAGTATTCTGCCATCTGATCCTTGTACTTCCATCTTTTCACCAAATTCATTTTATCTGTCGATGCTTCTTTAAGTACATAGCAAACCCAATCCATTGTCTTTCTACCCATGGATGAACGTCTCAACATATTGCGACTTCTCTCCACCCACTCAAACCATATATCTTTGTTGGAATTCCATTTGGTGATGTCAAAAGATTTGAATCCAGCATTGAAATATATCCTATTTTCTCCCATTTTGAGAAGTTATACCCAACTGCTCAGATTTGGATTTAGAAGGGGTGCTTGGTAGTCATCATAATGAAGTAAAAAGAAAGAAGAAATGCTGAAATCTGAGAACTGAAACGAAATAGGTGCCCTGCCTTAGTTATAAAAATGAAAGTTGTCGGAAATCAGAAAATGTTGGATGGATGTGCTCGGAATTATCACATGAAGAGGCTGTCCAAAAGAAAAATTTCGAAAAAAGCACCGGAGCACTGTTCACGCGCCGGCGCGTGGAGCTCGACTCGCCGGCAGAGCCGCGCGTGGCGGCGCGTGGGGACTTTAAGCAGGTCGGCGTTTTCAGTGGTTTGGTCGGAATTTCGTGGGGGTGCTGGTGGTGCTGGTGGTGTTCATGAAAACTGAGAAAAACCAAAGACTCAGGCTCCTCGGGGAGTGTGCCTGAGAGCTGAAGAGGTAGAGAGAGAAAAAAATCAAATTGGAAATATCACTGTCAAATGTACTTATTAGGATAGTTAAACTCACTTCCCCCAGTATCTCTGTTGCTAGTTGTACCCATCGCTAAATAGACATCTCATACGAACCTTATAGTCTTTATTACCACCAACTATCTTTAGATCTACATACACCTCGTGATTCCCCATGTGCATTGTAAACCTTCTCAAGACCGTACTTATCAACTGAATGTCAGAACCTAGTGTACCCCATGTGCACAATTGAATGGATCTCTCAATTTCTTGCATTATCGATATGGATGACACACTGTAACAATAGTTGAGTAAATTCTTGACTCCCTTGAAATCTCTCTGCAGCATCACGAACCGTCGGCGCATACTTGATACCGAGTGTGCAATTTCAATACACGAGTGGATGCAAAAGAACATATGACATAGGCTCCAACTGAATAAATGACGCACGATAAGGAATGAAATGAAGTGGAATTTTCCTAACGGTTACATAGCCTCTCGTAGATAAATACGGACGTCTCCGTATCGATCACCGAGACTCTAAATAACCGGTCTGTGTCCCGTGACTCCTATGAACCTAGAGCTTTGATACCAACTTGTCACGACCCTAGTTCACCAATCGTGAACCTGTCATGACGGCACCCAGTCTTCGCGACTAGGTAAGTCTAACACGATGCAGAATATACAATTAACAGCGGAATAATGTAAATGTAATGTAATAAGTGCCGCTCGGCACATACACTTCGCCAAATACCACTAGGCAACATACTACCAAGATCCGGAAACCCACGGGCAACACAGACTAAGAAAGAGTACATCTGTGGTTCTATACATCAAGAATGTCTATACAACGAAAATAAGGGAAATAACTGATATCACTAATGAGAATAGAAGGGGACTCTCCTGATCCGCGGACGTAGCAGATCATTCCTCAAGTCTCCTGAAAGTGCTCCTAAATCACCTGTAATGTGCCTGATTTGATGTACCTGGATCTACACGACAAAAGTGTGGAGAAGAGTAGTATGAGTACACCACGGCGGTACTCAGTAAGTGCCAAGCCTAACCTCGACGGAGTAGTGACGAGGAAGGTCAGGGCCCTACCGAGAAATAATAACATAATAATAATAATAATATCAAGCAGTTCAAATAACAATGAGACTGAAATAACAACAACAAAAGTAAACCATCTACAATTAAGCTAACAAAGAATAACCAACACAACAAAAATACAAATCAACAAGTCCAGGATCTCCGGGAATTGAACCCGCAGTCCCTCTCTATATTTAACAACTAAGGATCTCCGGGAATTGAACCCGCAGTCCATACATCAGTATCTCTGGGTCTCCGGGAATCGAACCCGCAGCCCTCGGATCTCCGGGAATTGACCCCCTATCCGTATCTCAATATCTCAGGATTTCTTTAGCTCTCTGAAAACTTGACACGATGATCTACAACTTTCGTTTTTGAATCACCTCAAAATGCAACAACAACAACAACAACCCAGTATATTCCCACAAGGTGGGGTCTGGGGAGGGTAATATGTAGACAGGCCTTACCTCTACCCGAGAGGGCAGAGAGGCTGTTTCCAATCGACCCTCGGCGCATGGAAAAGAAAGGCAAACAAACAAAACAAAACAAAAACCGCATTAGTTATTCCATCATACAACGCATAAAAATTATCTAAACATAAGAGACATATGTACCATAAATAAGCAGGCATGCAATGATATTAAAACATCATGCAATCACCTCAAAATACCTTGTAGATAAAAAGATATGATCTTCCGAAGTAGGACCTGCGCGACAGAAATTTCTTCTTCGAGATCGCGATCACTCTACTCGATCACGATTCATTAGCTTTTTTCTCAGATTTTGCTCACCGCGATCGCGACCAATTTCCCGGCGATCGCGTAGAGCACTGCTGTAGCCAAAAACCAACAGTTAAAAATGGCCTAGAAATGGTTCGAAACCACCCCGAAACTCACCCGAGGCCCCCGGGACCTCAACCAAAAGCACCAACACTTCCTATAACGTTATTCAAACTTGTTCCAATCATCAAAACACGTCCATAAACACAAAAATTATCAATTTACAACGGATTCAAGCCTAAATTTATCAAATTCTCCCAAAACTCACATTCGATCCGAAACCTAACCAAATGACGTCCGAATGACCTGGAATTTTGTGGACATATCCAAAATCACCTAACGAAGCTACTGTAACTGTCAGAATTCCATGACGACTCCCGGATCAAAATCTCACCTATCGATCGGATTTCAAAAAATTTCAAACTTCAGCATTTCAAGCCTAATTGAGCTACAGACCTCCAAAATATATTCTGAACGCGCTCCCAACATCGAAATCACTTAACGGAGCTAATGGAACCATCGAATTTTCGTTCCGAGGTCGTCTTAACACTGTTTTATTTGTACGGGCCATTTTTCAACTATTAACCTCTCATTTAGGGACTTAGGGTCCCAAAACACTCTGAATCCTAATACCGAACGTCCCGACAAACCAAAATAGCATAAATGAACTTAGGTGAAGCAGTTAATAGGGGTTCGGGGCATAAATTCTAAAAATGATCGGCCGGGTCATTACATCCTCCCACACATAAACATTCGTTCGTCCTCGAACGACGATATAAAACATACTTGAAGCAGCAAAAATATGAGGGTACTCGCTGCTCATATCCTGCTCGGTCTCCCAAGTCGCCTTTTCGGGCGGCTGACCCCCCACTGGACCTTCACTGAAGCTATGTCCTTTGACCTTAGTTTTCTGATATGCTTGTCCAAAATGGGACAAATGGCAACTGGCTCCTCAACATAGGATACGTCCTTGTCCAGTTGGACTGAACTGAAATCCGACGGATCACCATGATATCTCTGGAGCATCGAGACATGAAATACCAGATGAACTCCAATCAAGCTGAGAGGTAGTGCAAGTTCATAAACAACTCCTCCAACACGCTTCAATATCTCAAAAGGGCCAATAAACCTTAGACTCAACTTCCTTTTCTTCCCAAATTTCATAATGCCCCTTTATAGGTGTATTATGAATCATGACCTTCTCTTCCACCATATCGGAAGCATCACGAACTTTCCGATTCGCATAACTATTCTACCTGGACGAGGTTATACAGAGTCTATCCTAAATCACTTTGAACTTTTCCAAAGTATTCTAAACCAAGTTTGTGCCCAATAATCTAACCTCACCGTACTCAAACCAACCCACCAGGTCTTTGGTTCTCATAATTAACCTGCTCACAGTTGGGGCACCGAGCTAAAATTCAGACTAGGCTCTGAAAGATCCAACCTCACAACTGGCTGACTGAACATCCATTGCCATAGGCCTCTATGTTAGTAGGTAAGTCAAACTTCCCAAACACTCTGCCCGGCGACTCAAAGCATCGACCACCACATTAGCATATGCTCGGGTGACACAAGATACTGATGTCATATTCCTTACCACAACTCTAACCACCCTCTGTAGCGCAAATTTAGATCCAACCAAATATCCTCATTCGATGCTACGTGGCCTAAGAATGCCACATAATACATCTAGAGCTCACATTTTGAAAATTTTGCATGTAATTTCTTTTCTTTCAGATTTTGAAGCACTGTCCTCAGGTGCTGCTCATGATCTTCCCGACTCCGAGAATACACCACAATTTCATCAATAAAGACAATAACAAAGGGTAAAGATATTGCCGAAATACTCGATGCACAAAAATCGTCGGGGCATTAGTCAGCCCACATGACATACATGGAACTCATAATGATCATATTGAGTCCTGAAGCAAATCTTAGGGATAGGTGGCTCCCGAACCTTCAACAGATGGTAACCTGAGCATAAGTCAATCTTAGAAAATACACGAAAATACACGTGCGCCCTGAACCTAGTCAACCAATCATCAGTACAAGGCAGAAAATAGTTCAACGGGTGATATCAATACACATACTTATGGAACCTTCCTTATTTTTAACAAACAAGATAGAAGCACCCCAAGGTGATATACAAGGCCGAATAAAACCCTTCTCAAGAAAATTCCTATAACTGATCATTCAACTTAACTGAAGGTTTCACCTCATCCTTAGTCCATAACCTTAGGAAAATACCCAAACTTCAACATTTAACATTCATTATAGGGCCCGAATTATTTTACATTGTCACACTGCATTAGTCTCATTTCAACATACTTCAACTTTTAATTTCCTAAGTGGGATTATACTGGGTTGTTGTTGTTGTTGATCATTCAACTTAACTGAAGGTTTCACCTCATTCTTAGTCCATAACCTTAGGAAAATACCCAAACTTCAACATTTAACATTCATTATAGGGCCTGAATTTTTACATTGTCACACTGCACTTAGGGTCATTCGTCCTCAAAGGGACAACGTAACTTACCTCTTTCTTCGCACATCTTAATGTTTCAAATTTTTCTAACCCCCAAAATTTTAAGTAATTTCGGCAGAGCCTCCCTGTAATTGGGTCGATCCACCTGCCATAGTAACACCAAAACAACTCCTAACAACACATCCACAACCCAATGAAACACCACAATGTATATATCAATAACAATAATCTCATGATTATAAGCCTCGCATTATCATGCTGATATCTGGACATAAATCATATCATCCGTATGCTAATAACCATGTCTCTGATCAAAATAGTTATTCATAAATCACAACATTGTCAATTAACCTTATGTTAACAAACATCTAATTTCAGACCTCCACTTTACTCACAACGAAGCATAAAGATCTCATAATTACTTACTTGAATCTACGAGTCACATTTAACACCACCTGGGCGCCCATCTCGTAGGCTAAAACTCAATGTTTCTAACACAAAATGACTAAATATTAACAGAAAATACACAAGAATTGTCAAATAAGCCTAACATGCATGACTCCCATTTAAAAGGTAGTACAAAATTTATAACTTTTCATCGCCAGGACCTTGTCCTTATATAACATCCACCGTAGCTTCTAGCTCGGTTTAAAGCATTTCACATCATATAATTATTCGAGGACATCATCCTCAACTCTGAATCACAAGTATTTGCACATTGCGCCAACTGAAAATTTTCATTTCCTTTCTTTCTTTTTTCAATAATTTCCGTCAAAGAGAATCACAACATATAATGAACCCTCATACCGATAGGGCATATAACTAACAATTGAAATTAATTATCCTAAAATTACATCAAAACCCACTGTAGTAAGTAATAGAAAGTCACTTTTAGCCTCATAGATATTTATTATTATTATTATTATTATTATTTTGACCAACACATAATGATAGAGATAGCTATCTCAATATAATATCCCAACGTGAGTATTCACAGGAGTATATCTCAGGATTACGAAGCTCACTCATGTGCGGAGTACATTAAAAGGACTCGCCTCGATTTTCAAAACCAAATCAAGTTAAGGAAAAATATTTTTTTATAACAATCAGCATTGTACATGTAATGACACCATCTGGTGTAGTGGCCTCAGCCACACTATAGTAGTTATATCAATGGGTCGGGCATCTACCTCTTAGGCGCCATCTACCCATTCGTTCTCCATCTCTAACTTGTAGCGTATGTAAATTGGTAACTATAATGGAGTGTGTAGACGGTGTGTTCTGATGAAATAGATTTCTCCCAAGTCTGGGACAACTTCTCATGATGTTTCCACTATCATCACATTCATAACAACTCATCCGCATTTCGGCCACTCATACTGAGTCTATGCCAGATAACTAGAATAACCATTTAAGGAATCCCATGCTAGTGGTGCATTAAAAGATGATTATTCTATGAGAGTGCCATGATTAACTGGAGCACTACGAGTATTCTGAAATCGATTCAACTTCCCTGTTACTGAAATATAGAATTATTATGGACATAGGAACATCAAAGGTCCCAACATCATCCTATACAAATCTCAGCTCTTACTCGTATACAAGTTTTAGATAACTTTTAAATACCATTTGTGAGAAAGCACGGAAGAAGAATTTATTATTGATATATTAACAATGATACAATGAGCCCTATTTATAACACATTCTACTCCTACTACATATCAAACTAGGACATATTATAAACCTACTATATATGGGATTAGGACATCTAACACTTCCCTCAAGCTGGTGCATACAAATTCATATGTACCGAGCTTGTTACATATGTAGTTAATACGAGGACCAGTGAGGGACTTGGTGAAAATATCTGCTAGCTGATCATTCGACTTCACGAACTTTGTAGCAATATCTCCCGAGAGTATCTTTTCTCTAACAAAGTGACAGTCAATCTCAATGTGTTTAGTTCTCTCATGGAACACTGAATTTGACGCAATATGAAGAGCAACTTGATTATCACAAACAAGTCCCATCTGACTAATCTCACCAAATTTCAATTCCTCGAGCAACTGTTTGATCGAAATTAACTCACATGTCGCCATAGCCATCGCTCGATATTCTGCTTCTGCACTAGACCGAGCAACCACATTCTGTTTCTTGCTCTTCCAGGAGACCAAATTTCCTCCTACCAAGACACAATACCCAGACGTAGAACGTCTATCAGAAGGTGATCCTGCCCAATCAGCATCCGAGTATCCAACAATCTACTCATGACCTCTATCCTCAAACAATAAACCTTTGGCCGGAGCTGATTTTATATACCAAAGAATGCGAACATCTGCATCCCAATGACTATCACACGGAGAATCCATAAACTGACTGACAACACTCACAGAAAAGGAAATGTCAGGTCTTGTCACCTGTAAGGTAATTTAATTTACCAACCAACCGTCTATATCTTGCAGGATCGCTAAGAGGCTCCCCCTGTCCTGGCATAAGTTTAGAATTCGGATCCATCGGGGTGTCAACCGGTCTACAACCTGTCATTCCTGTCTCTTCAAGAATATCTAAGGCATACTTTCGTTGTGAGATCACAATACCCGAGCTAGACTGAGCAACCTCAATACCAAGAAAATACTTTAGTTTGCCCAGATCCTTAGTCTGAAAGTGTTGCAAGAGATGTTGCATTAATTTTGTAATACCATCCTCGTCATTGCCGGTAATAACAATGTCATCAACATAGACCACTAGATAAATATAGAGACTCAAGGCAAAATGCCGATAGAATACAAAGTGATCAGCTTCACTCTGTATCATGCCAAATTCCCGGATAACTGTGCTAAACTTACCAAACCAGGCTCGAGGAGACTGCTTTAGACCATAAAGTGACCGATGCAAGCGACATACAAGGCCACGAGACTCCCCCTGAGCAACAAACCCAGGTGGTTGCTCCATATAAACTTCATCCTCAAGGTCACCGTGTAAAAAAGCATTCTTAATGTCCAACTGATAGAGGGGCCAATGGCGAATAGCAGCCATGGATAGAAAAAGGCGGACTGATGCTATCTTAGCCACAGGAGAGAAGGTATCACTGTAATCAAGCCCAAATATTTGAGTATATCCTTTGGCAACAAGACGAGCCTTTAGACGATCAACCTTACCATCAAGACCAACCTTGACTGCATACACCCAACGACAACCAACAGTAGATTTACCTGAAGGAAGAGGAACGAGCTCCCAAGTACCACTCGTATGTAAAGTAGACATCTCGTCAATTATAGCCTGTCGCCACCCAGGATGAGATAGTGCCTCACCTGTAGACTTAGGAATAGAAATAATGGACAAAGTGGATATAAAAGCATAATGAGGTGACGACAAACGATGATAATTTAGACCAACATAGTGGGGATTAGGATTAAGTGTAGATCGTACACCTTTGCGGAGTGCAATTGGTTGACTAAGAGGAGACAAGTCCGCAGTATTAGCAGGGTCAGGTGCAGGACGTGAATCAACTAGGCCTGATGCTGGGCGCGGACGACGATGATATGTCAAAAGTGGCGTTCCTGTGGCAGGGAGTCTAGGAGAAGCCACATAATACTCTTCAACGGCCGGAATGGATAAGACTTCTATAGCGGAAGGTGAAGGGATGAGCTATAGGAGATTCGTGTAAGACTTCTGTGGCGGAAGGAGGAGGAGCTATAGTAGACTCATTAAAGGTCGGTATAGGTAAGACCGCAGATATATCAAGGGGGTCGGAATGGTCAGAAGAGGTGAAGAAAGGTTTAGACTCAAAAAATGTGACGTCAGAGGACATAAACTACCGACGAAGATCAAGTGAGTAACAACGATATCCCTTCTGAACACGAGAATAACCAAGGAAGACACACTTGCGAGCACGAGGAGCTAACTTATCTTTTTCGGGGGCTAAGTTATGAACGAAACAAGTGATCCCAAAAACACGAGGGGAACAGAGTATACGGGTGATTGGGGAAACAATACTACATACGGTATCTGATTCTGGATGGGAGATGAAGGCATCCGATTAACTAAATAACAAGCTGTGAGAACTGCATCGCCCCAAAAACGCAGCGGAACATGAGATTCAATGAGAAGTGTGCGAGCAGTCTCAATGATGTGCCTATTCTTTCTCTCTGCAACCCCATTTTGCTGAGGGGTATACGGACAAGAGGTCTGATGAATAATTCCTCGAGAAGTCATAAATTGCTGAAATTGAGTGGATAAATATTCTAAAGCATTATCACTGCGAAAAGTGCGAATAAAGACACCAAATTGGTTTTTAATTTCAGCACAAAAATTTTGGAATATAGAAAACAACTCAGAACGATCTTTCATTAAGAAAATCCAAGTACATCGTGAATGATCATCAATGAAAATAACGAAATCCTAAGGTTGAACTGACTCTACTAGGACCCCATATATCAGAATGAACTAAAGAAAAAATAGACTCTACATGACTCTCAGTACTACGAGGATACTACGAGGATAGGAGGCTCGAGTATGTTTCCCGAGCCAACATGACTCACACTCTAATGTGAATAAACTGGACAAACTAGGCACCATCTTCTAAAGCTTGGATAAGCTTGGATGTCCTAAACGTCTGTGAATTAGGTCCGGGGGATCTGTAACTAGACATGCCTTGGATGATTTTAGGGAGTTAAGGTAGTAAAGCCCTTCTGATTCAAGTCATGTTCCAATCGTCTGCCCTGTACTGCGGTCCTGCATAATAAAAGAATCATCAATAAAATATATACCACAATGGAGGGCACGAGTCAAACGACTAACAGATGCAAGATTAAAAGGACAGCCAGGGACATAAAGAACGGAATCTAGAGTGACAGAAGGTAGGGGATTCGCTTGTCCAACTCCTTTTGCTTTGGTTTGAGACCCATTGGCTAAAGTAACAGAGGAAAGAGACTGTGAATATGCAATATTTGACAAAAGTGATTTATTACCGGAGATATGATCAGAAGCGGCTGAGTCCACAACCCATTGTTCAGAAGGACTAGACTGGGAAACACAAGCAAAGGAATTACCAGCAACAGAAGTATTAGTCTGAGCAACAGAAGCTACTTGTGGAGATGTCTGCTTACTTGCTCGATATCGAATGAACTCATTATACACCCCTTCAGATAAAGAAAATCTCCGGTTACCTGTAGTCTCAGTTTGAGCAACATAAGCATTTTTGGGCGGGCGGCCATGTAGAGAATAGCATACATCATGAGTGTGTCCAAGTTTATGACAATAAGAGCACTTGGGTCTAGATCTTCTAAAACGACCTCCTCCTCGTCTATTCTCCATAGTATGAGATGCCCGATTGTCCACTGATTGGGATACGAGGACAGATGAGTCAAGTGTCTGCGGTGAGCTTACTGGGTGGCTAGGTTCTGCATCAAGGCGAAGTAATCGAGAGAATAATTCATCAACTGTGGGGAC